>JAOQMS010000006.1:2742317-2753645 GCA_027563885.1 Erythroxylum longipes | reverse complement strand
AGCAACTTTTTATAATTTTCATAAAATTAAAAAACTAGAAAATTTTCAAAATAATAAATTTTTATTAAATTTAATAATAATAATAATAATAATAATAATAATAATAATAATAATAATAATAATAATAATTAAAAAAAAATTGAAAAATAAATAGAAGAAAGGGGCTTAGCTAACGCAACTCATACTGCCGTTGTCTTTAAGGTTTAAGGTTTAAGCCTTCTGAAATAAGAAGGTAAAACCTCAGTTACTGTTTTTACTAAAACCCTAAACATGGAAATGCAATCGGTGTTTCATGGGATTCCTCATCCGAAACTAAGATTATCTGCTCATCGTCTCTTGTCCCGTAAACTTGTAACTTTACATCCTTAAAAATTCTATCTTGGTTTCATGGTTTGAATGTGAAGGTTTTTCGGACATCCAAAAGAAGCATTTTAACTAATCCTCTGTGTTTCTTAGGTTCTTGCAAGCCATGTCAGACTCAAGGATCAAGCAATTCAATTGGGAAGTGCCCAAAAATGTGCGTATCGTTCTTAATCTTGTTGTTTTCGGAATTGGCGCAATTAGATTCACATTCCTGTCAAAGTCTGCTTTGCTCACTCTGCTTTTTGTTAATTTTCAGTGTATATGCAGTCTGGTTTGAAGGGTGGATTAAGAGGGTTGTCAATGCCAATGTTGAAAAGAGCAGTCGTAATGAGTGGTTCTGGCTCCAATTCGAGTGATGAGACAGATTTGAAGCCTTTGGACAGGGAGGTCTATGGCGTGCGTGCTACTGTTAACAATGACGGAGTGGAGCCATTTAGTGGGAAATCGGGTTCGGTTTCGTTTTGTGGATTGACTCACCAGTCGGTAGAGGAAGGAGGGTTGATGTCGGCCCCGTTTAATGTGGATAAAAGCTCATTCCTTTGGCTGTTGGGTCCAGTTGCTTTGATTTCTTCGTTGATTGTTCCTCAGTTCTTTCTTGGCCAAACTATTGAAGCTTTCCTCAAAGATACGATTTTTACTGGTATCAATCGAATTTGGAACCTTTTCTTTTTTTTTTTTCAATTTCTTCTTTACGTTTTTCTATTTGGAAAATTGAGATTAGGAGCTTGACATTTGAGGGAGATTTGGAAATGAGTTGAAAGAACTGGTCTGTGCATAATTTACCTGTCTAATTCATGCTAACTTCGTTGTGATTATGCCATGTGGCCTTTCTATTTGTGATTTAATGGTCATGCATCCTACTTTTTTCTTCAACATTAAGTTGGACATTTTGGTAGGCAAATGGATGAAAATGCAGTATTTTATTGAATTTTCAGAAACAGAGAATGCAGAAAAACAATAAGAGCAGAAGCTCCCCAGCTAATATTTGGCCCATAAAGCTCAAGAGCTGAGACAATACTCCCATATCCCCCCACTCTATCACTCGCATCCTTTTACATAATCTTCCCCAATTCTATTCTCTTTCCTCTAACTAACCCTCCATTCACTGTTATGCTCTCTCTGCTGACTCATTATGTGCTGAGTCGCTAACAATCCTCTCCCTCCTATTCTTTCTCCTGGAGTAGGTCAGCAGGGGCTTGTGGCCCGTGTCCCTCTCATTGGGCCTATGGCCCGTGTGGCTATCAATACCACCCTCTAAAAATCCTGCCTTGTCCTCAAGGCAGAAGGAGGGATACTACTGTTTGAACTATGCAGCAGCTGTCCAGGAGGCTTCTTCAATCGGTTTCCCTTTCCAGAGCACAAGCCACTCAACAGTCTCTTCATAATTCTTTTGGACAGTGCGTTCAGCTAAAATTGCCTCAGGAACAATTGGCTCGGGTGAATCAACTTCAAGGCCTGAAGGAAGGGATGGCTCGGGCACATGGTTTCCTATAACTCGCTTCAGCTGAAAAATGTGAAACACCAGATGAACCCGGGCAGATTCAGGCAGAGCCAATTTATAAGCCACAACTCTCACCTTGGCAATCACTTGAAATGGTCCATAAAAACAAGGAGACAGTTTGGGATAGATTCTTCGCGCCATTGATATTTGTCTGTTGGGTTTAAGCTTGACATAGACCCAATCTCCTACCTTTAGTGACACATCCCTGCTTTAGCATTAGCCATGACCTGCTGAGCTCTGCTAAGATGATATTTAAGCTGCCTCAATGCCTCGTCTTTATCGATTAATACGCAATTTGCAGCCTCTATCATTGTTTCACCTAGAAGAAAATGAGGAACTTTGGGAGGAGGGCGGCCATACACGGCCTCAAATGGAGTTGTTGCAGTGGCCGAATGGTAAGAAGTATTATAACAGAATTCTGCCCAAGATAGCCAATTAACCCACTGTTTTGGCTGTTATGAAACAAAGCAACAAAGATAAGTTTTAAGGCACTTGTTGACCACCTCGGTTTGCCCATCAGTTTCAGGGTGGTAAGAGGTACTCATTTGAAGGACAGTTCCTTGTAACCTCCAAAGTTCCTTCCAGAAATTATTGACAAAGATAGGGTCTCGATCACTCACTATAGTATTTGGGAACCCATGCAACCGTACAACTTCCCTAACAAAATGTTCAGCCACCACCTTGGCAGTAAAAGGATGCTTGATAGGGATAAAAATGTGCATATTTAGAGAGCCGGTCCACCACCACCATGATGACCTCAAACCCGGTTATAAAATCCATGGAGATATCTTCCTAAACAAGTTTAGGAATAGGAAGGGGCTGCAATAACCTGGATGGGTCAAGAGTTTGATATTTATGTCTTTGTCACACCTCGCATTCCTTCATAAATTTCATAATCTGTTTGTGCATTCCATTCCAAAATAAACAGCCAGCAATTCTTTTATGTCTTGGTAAAACCGGAATGACCCCCCAACGGTGTTGAATGGAACTCTAGTAAGAAGGTTGGAATGAGAGAGGAAGTTGGAGATAAAACCAGCCTGCCCCCTTTGAATAACAACCCTCCCAATAGCTGGAATTCTAGTTCAGATTGAGGATTGTCTTGAATTTTCTGCAAAAGAGCTGCCAACCAAGAATCACACTAGTATTCTTCCTTCACCTTATTAGAATCAACCCAATAAGGCGATGAAACGAGGTAATTGAATTCTGGATCTACAGGAACTCGTGACAGAGCATCTGCAACTTTATTTTCTGGACCGGGTTTGTAGAAGATTTCGAATTGGAACCCCATCAATTTGGACAGCCAGTGGTGTTGATCTGGAGTGTTTAGCTACTGTTACAGGAGGTGTTTTAATGAATTGTGATCTGTGTAAACCTTAAAAGGTCTCCCCAAAGGGTAATGCCTCCAATGTTGCACAGCCAAAACCAAGGCCATAATCTCTTTCTCATAAACAGACTTTGACAGAGCAGTGGAAGACAAAGCCTTACTGAAATAGGCAATTGGTTTGTTTTCTTGTATAAGGACAACTCCCAGTCCAAACCCAAAAGCATCACATTCCACAACAAAATCCTTGGAGACATTCGGTAATGTAAGAACAGGGAAAGAAATCAGACAGCTCTTCAACTTATCAAAAGATTCTTGAGCTGCTGGACCCCAAGAGAAATTGTCCTTCTTGGTGAGCTCGGTGAGTGGTTGAGCAATTTTCCTATAGTCCTTGATGAATTTTCGATAGTATCCAGTGAGACCGAAAAATCCCCACTTCTATGACATTCTTAGGTATAGGCCCAATCCTTGACACACTGGACCTTAGCAGGATCCATTGCAACCCCCTCTGTTAAAATCACTTGTCCCAAATATTCAATGGACTGTTGGCAGAATGAGCATTTCTTCTTGTTGGCAAAAATTGATGCTAAATTAATAGCTACAGAACCTGTTCCAAATGATTGAGATGTTGCTGCCAAGTGCCACTATAAACCAAAATATCATTAAAGAACACAAGCACGCCTTTGCTTAGCAGTGGCTAAATATTGAATTCATGGTAGATTGAAAGGTGGAAGGAGCATTCATAAGACCGAAAGGCATGACTAAATATTCATAAAGGCCTTCGTGAGTACGAAAGGCTGTTTTATGAACATCTCCTGCCTTAATTCGGATTTGGTGAAATCCAGACTTCAAATCAATCTTTGAGAAATAATGGGAACCATGTAATTCATCAATAAGCTCATTAATGGTCGGAATTGGAAATTTCTCAGGGAAAGTTACCTTGTTCAAGGCTCGATAATCGACACACATTCTTTAGGATTCATCTTTCTTTTTCACTAATATTATCGGGTTGGGAAAAAAGACTGGTGTTGTGCCTAATTGCACCTGCATCCAGCAATTCTTTAACCTACTTTTCAATCTCATCTTTATGGTGGTGGGCATACCTATAAGGGCGCATACTCGCTGGGTTGTTTTCGGTGTACAAGATAGTGGCATGATCATGGCTCTTTGAGGAGGAAGACCACTTTTTTGGTGGAACACCACATTATTTTCATGTAATACCGAATTAAGCTCCTGAATCTGAATTTGGCTAACTGTAGTAGTAGTTTCCAAAAACAGACCCTCGAGCTCAAATACTTGTTGCTCACCCTGAACTTCCATTATAATGGAGCGCAGTACCCCCTACAAGGCAGAAGTATGTTGGAATTGCTTGAAACCTTACTACGTCTCGGCCTTGTTTATAACCTCAACTCACTGTTTTTTGTCTAAAATCTGCCCTTTACTCCCCCTAGTGTCTCCAACCACTCCACTCCCAAAATCAAATCTATGCCACCTAACTGCAGGATATAGGCATCTATCTGCACCCTCACACTACCCACGAACACTTCAATTCCCTTACACTGCCCTTGTGCAAAACATTTAGTGTCGTTACCGAGCTGCACTCCATACTCCTTGGTTGGGGCAACTGTTAAGCCCAAAGTGGCTACTAAATCTTTTGAGAGGTAATTGTGACTTGTCCCACTGTCAATGAGGAGCAAGATTGAAAACCCAGCTAGTGTTCCTTCGAATTTTAGAGTTTTAGAATGGACAATATCTCCGTACTCGGCCACTTGACATACCATCTCCCTTGCCTCACTGGCTTCACCTCCGTCTTCACCCCTTTCAGCCATGGGAAGTGGCTCAACCTCATCTTCACCCTCCCAGATTAATAACCTTAGATGTCTGTTAGGACAAACGTGAGTGGAACTGTGATGTTGCCCACACTTGAAACATAAACCCTTCGCCCTACGCTCCAGTAATTCCTGGTAAGAGAGAGTACGAATGCCCTGTTGTTGTCTTACCGCGTTCTTCTCAACCCGGGATCCGCGATTGGCACCGCCCAAAGGGTTTGGATTCGTTTGAATTGGAATGGGCCCAACACTGCTCCAATTACGTCCTCCTTTGGTTGAATTAAAGGACCCAAGCTTATAGGGGCCCACAGCTTTCCAACCTTTCGACTGTTTGGGGTTCACCGAATGACCGAGCTTCCTTTCCACTGCTCGCACCATGGATATCATTTTATAACGGGTAGGAGGATCCAGGGACAGAACCTCCAACCTGATGTCTTCCCGTAACCCACCTAGGAACATACCTATATATTGATCTTCCGGGAGCGGTGGTACTTGGGCCATTAGCATCTCAAAGGATTCCACATACTCGTCCCCTTGCTGTGTTAAGATTTTCAGCTGGGAAAATGGATTCCCAGTGTAATGATCTCCATACCGATCATACAAAGCTCGTTTGAAGGTCTTCCAGTCCAACTCAGGATTCAACTCCAAGAGTACCGTGAACCAATGCCACGACATACCTTCCATACAAATCTGGGCCAACTGGACACGGAACTCCGAAGGAGTTCCTTGGACGGCGAAGTAAGCCTCTGCTCGAGAAACCCAACCAATCGGGTCGTTGCCTAGGAATGAAGGGAGCTCTATCCGTTTTGCCTTCAGTTGGTATTCCTCTGACGTCAGTGAGGTAACCCCATTGCCCTCAGCCGTCGTTTGCACCGACTTACCCCGATCGATGGACTTAGAGCTGATCTTCGGTGAACGGACGTCAGCTTGATACTGGAAACCTTCCTGCACCTCTGCACACATGGTCGCAAACTACCTATTAAGTTCATCGACACTGTTGATTAGAGAACCCAGCTTAATCGTGTGAGCCATCAGCTTTGTGTGGTGGTCTCGCAACAGCGTTTCTTGGGTTTTGAGAGTGGTCTCTACAGTCACCATGCGAGCATCCATAGCCTCCCATTTCTGCGACGCCATCCTCGTTTGCTTACACTCGAAAACCTCTTAATGAAAGTTCCTATGGTAGGCAAATGGATGAAAATGGAGTATTTTATTGAATTTTCAGAAACAGAGAATGCAGAAAAACAATAAGAGCAGAAGCTCCCCAGCCAATATTTGGCTCCTCAAGCTCAAGAGCTGAGACACTACTCCCATATCCCCCCCACTCTGTCACTCGCACCCTTTTACATAATCTTCCCCAATTCTGTTCTCTTTCCTCTAACTAACCCTCCATTCACTGTTATGCTCTCTCTGCTGACTCATTATGTGCTAACAATCCTCTCCCTCCTATTCTTTCTTCTGGAGTAGGTCAGCAGGGGCTTGTGGCCCGTGTCCTCTCATTGGGCCTATGGCCCGTGTGGCTATCACATTTCTTCTCTAAACCTGGACAAGGAAATTTCTTTTTTTGGGGGATTTCTAGGCGCACCTTGCTGGTTATTGTTGCCCGTTACGTTTTCTGTTTTCTGTTTTCACCTTTTCCGAAAATATCACTCTTTTCTTCACATAGTTTCATCATTTTGCCTATTTTTGGTCCATGCATGCTATTCATTTGGATTGAGAAAAGAAACAAGTAAACTCATCATTGGTACCAATTATTCATGCAGAAATCGTTACATCTTTATCATTTGAGGCCATGTTTTATGTTGGTCTTGCAACTTTCCTCCTTGTAACTGATCAAATTCAAAGGCCATATCTACAGTTCAGTCCAAAGAGGTGGAGTCTTATTACAGGACTGAGAGGATACTTGACGTCTGCCTTCTTTGCCATGGGATTTAAAGTCATTGTCCCACTCTTCGTGGTATATGTTACATGGCCTATGCTTGGTCTGCCGGCATTGGTTGCTGTGGTTCCATTCTTAGTAGGCTGCATTTCTCAACGAGCATTTGAAGCTTATGTGGATAAGCGTGGCTCATCTTGTTGGCCACTAGTACCTATTATCTTTGAGGTGCATAATTCAACACACAGCAATTTTGCTTTCATCCTTTCTAAAGTGATACTCTTCATGCTTATATTGGAACTTATTGCTTCTTTTAAAATTGATTTCACAGGTTTACAGGATATATCAATTGACAAAGGCTGCTTTTTTCATTGAAAAGTTGATGTTCAATTTGAGGAGCCTTCCTGAATCTGCACAGTTGATGGAAAGACAAAGTGCCCTATTTGCTATGATAGTGACCTTCCAAGTCCTTGGTGTGGTTTGCCTCTGGTCACTATTGACGTTTCTATTGAGGCTTTTTCCTTCTAGACCTGTAGCAGAGAACTATTGATTAACTATGTCCTACTTGTCTTCTCTTTGATTTTATGGCATCAATCATCTGCACAGAATGAATTCCGTAGATGTGATTTTCTCATGCAATAGTGATCAATCAAAGTTATTAAGTAGCTTCTCATCCTGGAGGAGCCTAATGCTAGGAGGTGAAACATACCGGTGGATGTTTTGAGAGATGTTAATAGGTATTTATGATTTTGTTATAGGACTTCATGATACAGAAGGTTTCTTAGAAGAGATCAAACACATTTTTTGACTGTTTTGGAATTGGCAAAGAATCCATTCTTCATTCCCACTCTGGGAAACCTAGCATGTTTCGATTTAAGTTTCGTGCCTTTAGAAGTTGGAAGAGTGTCATTAACTTGGAGAAAAACTTGGTACTTTTCACAAAGCAGTATCCATTTCGTGATTGTTTCGCCTTTTCCTCCTGAGAGATGACGTTATGGTCTAAATGGCAGCCATGATGATATAGTGGATTGGTGTTTCACTGACTTGTGATTCAAAGGTTGTGTTTAGGGTAGTTAATCTTGCTTACTTCTCCAAAGCAAGTGGCACTATGGCAAGTGATGTAAAGTAACTCATCCTAATTTGTACACTATGGTCTAAACTTCATGTGTAGTACCTTACTCATCTCAAAGGATATTTTGATAAGAAAATAAAAATCAACATAATCCCAAAATGATGGAACTAAGTAAAAAAACTCAAGAATGACATTTACCAGAGTGAAACACCCCTTTTCAGCTCAAAATTAATTATTGTTCTTTAGAGATGATTGAGTGATCTTTCTTGTTTCTATTTGGAAAGTCAAACATTGATACATTTGTGGAATGGATCTCAACTTGAAAAACTTCAGAAAATTCCTTGACTAAAGATTGGCAAGCTAACTCAAGCAATTGCAAATCACTAAAATCACCACCACAAGCATTTCCAACTAAGTCAGACAACTGGGCTTCTCCTAGCAAACGCTTGATGTTTCCAACTCTTCGGTTCCTGATTCCACACGGGATGATGTGATCAAAGGGTGTCAAATCAGTAGTTACATTCAGAGCTAAACCGTGGTATGTAATCCAGTTGGATACTTTTATCCCAATGGCTGCCAATTTTTGATCTCCTGAAGTAAAATGCCAAACCAAATGATTAGGAGAATGATGAATTCCATGCTTTCCTAGTCCTACTTTCTTGATGAGGCACATAAAACTTTAAGCAAAAGCAGAAATATAAAAGCCATCCAGACAAATAAAATTGGGGAAATGTTGGCAGGGGAGTACTCGTTAATGATTGATAAGTAGGTATTAGTAATTAGTAAAAATGACATGAAGTTGGATCAAGATGGCTTCGGTTGGCAAGCTCGCATAGAGAGTTCACATCTTCGAAAAGGAGATTTCAAGCAGCAACTGGCTGTTATCAAATGACTTTTACATGATTTGCGGAACATGCAAGGCAATAGAGTGGTAGAAGTATGTTGATTCAGCTTATGCACCACACAACATGGCTAGGGATTTTGAATGGCTATCAATATCAAGGAGAGATAACTCGTCCAATAGTATACAGGCCAAGTTACACAACAGACAATCAATATGAAAGGTGATCAATCACAAATGAAAAGGACAAAGAAGCATACCAACCCAAACTCCAGTTAAACCCTCAATTCGAGAAGCTTTAATGGAGAAAGACAAGGAAAGAAAACGAATGATAACCTCCTCAAGTGCCCTGAGGTACCAATGTAGATCCATCTTGTGATTTCGAAGATTGACAATTGGATACATAACGAGCTACAGACCAACAAGCATGCATCACAAGTTATGGACAGAGTACCTTAAATACATTCAGAAATTGAAATCAACTATTCCCCCACCCTAAATAGTAAAATTCAGAAACAAACACGCCACAGAAGTAAATGCCGACAAATTTTCGTTTTTATCACTTCACTAAAGATTCCCAACAAAAAGAACCTTTGTAAAGAATATCTTTTTCAAGTTTGGCTCCATTTTATGTTATGCAGTCGATTGAACGTTATCTTCACTGCCACGTAATTCACTTTTACAAATAGATCCCTGCTTAAAATCAATTTCTTCCAGGAAGATCCTCAATTGCCTGTAAAATGTTCCTAAGTGAATTGCTAAGCAATTGCAATTTGTTCCATTTCAGGATACAAAAAAGTTAGAGAACTGAAACCAACGTTACTTCAAAGATGTCATATTTGCGAGAAGTAACAGACCTCGATTTCATCGAAACAGGCACAAGAAGGCAGCAAAATCAAATTCCAGACGAGCCATTAGCAAAACAAACCAAGTACCTGACCAGGTCCGTGATAGGTAACTTCTCCACCTCGTTCGGTCCTGTACAGATCAAAAGGAGCATTCTTTATATCGAAATTCAGGTACTCTAGAGAGCTTCCCGTCCCCATTGTGTACACTGGATGATGCTGTAGAACAATAAGCGTATCTGGGCACTCCTCATTCCTCTCAATCATTTCCTTTTTCTCACTAACAATGCTCTTCTGCCAATTCCATGCCTCTCCATACGGCACCAGATCTTTATGCAAATCAAAAAACTCACAACTGGAAAACACCCCAAATTTAGCCCGTGAAGGTCAATAAGAATGCATCACACGAAAGAAGAGTAGAAACCAACTCACAATCTACTGTTTTCTCGAGTTATGGAGATGAAATCAGAGTCTCTTTTACTCGAAACTCGGTTCGATGAAAGGAGCACACGTGAATGAGATGGGCAACCATAACATGGGATAGTAGAAACAGAGCAGAAGATTGAGGTTGATGCAGCCAAAATCATGAGTTATCAATATGATTGAGGACAAAATACTCAACGAATACGGTTGCCGTCAGTAATCAAACACCCCAATAAGCAATTCCCGAATGAAAATTCTCAGAAACATCGAAGAAACTGAACTGGGTTCAGAATTGGAACGCAGAACTGCTTATAGGAGGCGGGGAATACAAGAAAGTAAAGAAATTGGGCTTTACCATACGGCCCAACATTACGTTGTATGTTGATATGAAATAAGCAAAATTTTAAATGGAAAAAAATCCAAACAAATTAAAATATGCAGGTGGGATTGAATCTAAAAAATAAAATAAAGTTCTAAGTGAAAACAAAGTGACATTTATATCTTTCTGAATGCTTTCAAATTTATTTAATTTGTAAAATTACCCTATATGAGCTGGCTTTTGTGTAGATCTAACGAGTTAAGACTTATTAGTAAAGTTAAATTATCTCAGTAAAATCAAAACGTTCATAACATTTTATAGGTTTTGGACGAAGTAAAAAAAAAAATCCAATAAATCAGTAATACACAAACATATAAATTTTTAAAGTACATTTTTATTTATTAAAATTTAATATACATACATAAGTGACTCAATTTATAAGTCTACATACTAAACAAAATATTAAATGATCATAACATTAGTTAATAATATCTTACAAAATGTCAATAATAATAAAATCACAATAATCAGTAGCAGTAACAACAAAATAGCAATAATAACAATCAAACAATAATGTTAGACTGCAAAACACCAATGATATGTTTGGTTGAATGGAATAGAAATTATATTCTCTGTCTGTTCTTAACATTTATGCATTCTTGTGTTTGGTTAGAAAAAGAAATGGAGAATAGTTATTATGAGATTTTGTTATTCCTAGTAGTATTTAGCTATTTCGTACCATGGGGAATACTAATAATATATTATATATTATTATTATTATTAGTAATAATATGAATAATAAAATAAAATAATAATAATAATAATAACAATAAAATAATAAAATTAATTATGATAAGAATAATAGAAAGTAGAAAAGTAATAATAATAGTAGTAAATTTATTAATAAAAAAATTAATTGATAATAATAATAAATTTAATAA
>JAOQMS010000006.1:2709687-2729354 GCA_027563885.1 Erythroxylum longipes | reverse complement strand
ACGAACTTAATTTTAGGCTTCTTGTATTTAACGCCTTTTATTTTGAATTATCTATGAACCAAGTAGGTGACTCGGATAAATTTCAAAAAAAAAAAGTAGGTGACTCAGATTTAGAAGAGAAGGGAACACTCATGAACATCGGGTTCGACTTGCTTAATTGAAGTATTTCCTAAATCAATCAACCGTTACAATTTTATTTTTAGTGTCCAATCCAATTGAAATCTAATACCTTAACCAATTTTTGTCATTTGATTAAATCTAGTCGTTTTAATCCATACCTTGCAATGTTCATATTTCCTTGATTTGCTTACTTTATTGTATTTTATTTTCAAATCAATCAATTCTTGATCGTCCGAGTAAATTTTCGTCGTTTAATTTAATTGTCTTGCGTGTTGAAATTCCCTTGGGTACGATATCTGGTTCTTATCATTTTATATTACTTGTCGACGGGATACGCTTGCCTTTAATTAGTCTAGATAGAATTCAATTTATATTGTTTTATTTAGAACGCATAATTGGTAAAATCCTATCTCATTAAATTCAAGACTTATGCACGATTGCAGATGAACTTTGTCACCGTTTTTGTTTCCTACATAGTCTCATCAATAATAGAAAAATACCTGGCATCCCCTATATTTTTCAGCATTAAGTCAATGAAATGTGTTGTACAAGAAGACCAAAAAACAAAGATTTATACTTGTTTTGTAATCTTCTTCTCATCACTTTATAAGCAAAATCATTATCAGTAATAAATTGAAGAATATTTCTGGCCCTACTTTATTCACAACTTCATTGAACATTTCAAATAAAGTATCAGCATTCCTAAAAATGTTAGATGTATCAATAGACTTCAAAAACATTGAGCCTTTTGTAGAATAAACCAAAAAGTTAATAATAGGCTCATGTCTCCTATTTGTCCAACCATCACACATAATTGAACACCTATAAGTAGCCTAAGCAATTCTTCTTTGTTACAAGTAACTTTTAATTTCATAAACAGAGCTACTTAAAAGTTTACTTATGTAGTCATCAATCGAAGGAGCTTTGTATCTCGAACTATAAGATGCTATAACATCCAACATATGTTGATAATAATAATATTAGGAAGCATTGAATCTTACACCTGAATCATACCACCATCTAGTCATTATCATATCTACATTGTGAGTCGTTTCTCTTGATTGCAAGACACTATGAATTGAAGGTTGAGCGTTAGGAGTTGTTTGTGGTGTAAAAAAATTCGACACCTGCCTTCTTATTTTCCTAATTTCAGGTCCATATGAAATCTTCACTTCTTGTTCCTTAGGAATACTATCACCTTCAACATTTCTACTATCATTCTGAACACCAGCAAACGGATTTCTATTACCAATTTCATAATTCAATCTCTCCTTTATATCTTTCTCGTATTGATACTCTTCAAGCAAAGTCTTCATTTGTCATTTCACATCATGACTCACTTTTTCACGAGGTTCTACATCTCCTTTAATCGCAACCAAATGCTTCTTTAATCTAATGATTCTTCTACCTTTCAAATGCTTGTTACAAAACAAGCAAATAGTATAGTTCTTCATTCCGGGAACAATGTAGCATGAGCCCAAATTAGATCATTGTATCCTCCTAAAATGGTTAAATTATTAGGAGTTCTTGAACTTCCTTCCATTTATCTGTAAAAATAAATGAAAACATATCAAAATAAAGAACACATAATTTCATGATCAACCACTATCACAAAATACGTATTGTTTAAATCAAAAGTCTAAACTAACATAATTACACAATACACATGTCCATCTTATATAATATAACTCAATTTGTATGATGATAACATACACAATTCAGTTTCATCGAACACAATTTACCAATAAGTCAAAAACCAACAATTCAAGTATTCAACATACACAATTACATAATACACATGTCTATCTTATATAATATAACTCATTTTTTATGATTACGTCATACACAATTCAATTTCATCCAACACAATTCACCAATAAGTAAAAAACTAACAATTTAAGTATTCGACATACACAATTACATAATACACATGTCCATCTTATATAATATAACTCATTTTGTATGATTATATCGTACACAATTCAATTTCATCCAATATGATTCAATTATAAGTTAAAAACTAACAATTCAAGTATTCAACATACACAATTACACAATACATATACATCTTATATTCATTTTATATGATTATATTATATACAATTCAATTTCATTTAACACAATTCACCAATAAGTCAAAAACTAACAATTCAAGTATTCAATATACACAATTACACAATACACGTATACATCTTATATAATATAACTCATTTTATATGATTACATCATTCAACCACAAACTAAAGACATATACTCACAATATAACATATTCAACTTCAACCATAACTCACAATTATAAGTTTACAACTTACTTTATATAATCTCACAAGTCAACTATAAACTAATAAATTTTGTTTACTTATACAATTCAATTTATAATGCTTATAATTAGTTTGTTTTCTTAACTAATTTTAATCAATATTGTTACTAAAATCCTAATTCTTAGCTTTGATTTAACATTCTTTCATTCACCAATTTTAATCAACATTCTTAATTTCCTACCCAAATTTTCTAATGCATTAATTTTCTTCATAAATTGACAATATCTAAATTATATTGAAATTGAACCAACTCACACAAACAATTCCAAATTTAAAACTCAAAATTTCCAATGAATTAATTTTTTTCATAAATTGACAAGATCTAAATTATATTAAAATTGAACCAACTCACACAAACAATTCCAAATTTCATATTCAAATTTTCCAATCTACTAATTTTCTTCATAAATTGACAATGCCTAAATTACATTGAAATTGAACCAACTTACACAAACACTTTCAACTTTCAAACTCATATATTCCCAACTCACACAAACAATTCCAAGAATTCTAACCATCACAAAATATACATAGACAACCAAATATAATATAATTGCTATTCAGATTAAAAAAATAGAAAATATAATTAAATGTCAAATCAGTTCGGGTTAGGTCGAGTTTGAATCTGGATTTGAAATTTTGAAATTCAAAATTTGCAGATCCTGTTACCGATGGCCGGTGGTGGACGGTTGGAAGCGGTGGCTAGTGGTGGAGTGTTGGGGTAAGAAAAGTGGGTGGAGACATCACAGAAGTGCATGATCGTGACGAAGAAAGCGAAGAGAAGAGATGTTGGAGAGGGAGAGCAGAGTCGTCGCCGAAAAGGAGAACCAAGAGAGAGTGAGACTGTGAGAGAGAAATGTGAGATGGAGATGTAGTAGAAGTAGAGAGAGTAGTTGGGGGTAGGGGAGTGAGTTAAATGTTTTTATTTTTGCATAATTGTCCCCCTATTTTTCAAATTTTATGATATCGATCAGTATTTTAAATATCAGAAGTTACCATACAAAATTGTTGGTATCCTTAAACATAGTTTTGTATCATTTTTTGGCCTGTATTGTATCTTCCAACTGTTACCAATTAGTACAATATGAACCCCATATCATTGGTAAATCCTTGATACAAAAAAATGTAGAAGTTTTTTTCAAAATGTTCTTGCAATACGTGTGGGAATATGAGATGGAATTTTGAGATGCTTTTGTTTGTTATAGTAATAAGAAGAAGAGTTTAATATAACAAATGACAGTATTATCTCTAGAAATGTATGTCTAAAGACAAAAACTTTTAACTTCTTTACAAAGGGGCCCTCAAATCATATAGAATGAGGGAGCAATTTAAAAGAAAAATTACTATATTTTTTATGTTTCAAGTATTTTGGAAAGTGACAATTTACGAATGATTATATTTTTTATGTTTCAAGTATTTTGGAAAGTGACAATTTACGAATGATTAAAGAAGTGAACTGGTCTATCCGAATTCAACTATAAAAATATTAAACTGACCAACTTTTCAATTTTGTTTATGACTTTTCAATTCAATTTACCTTAATGACCCTTATTATGAAAAAGTGACTGGTATATTAATTAATCGACTGATTTTTACAAACTAATCATTTTTTATAAACTAATTAATTTTCATTTAACTGTCTCCCTCTTCAATTAAACTTCAACTTTTTCAATAAGTAAAGAGAGTTTCCTTTTCCAAATCATACTTTAAATTCTTCAATTTTGTTTAACCTTTATTATATATTAATTTTATGACATTCTAATACTGAACTTTTAAACCTTAAACTTTTTATCTTACCGATTTAATTTTCAATATAATTTTTAAAACATTGTTGTTTATAGATGTTGTGAATGTTGCACAATTAAGGGGAATATCCCTAGATTTATGCTCATTAGATCTCTATATATAAACTAATATGAAATCTAAATTACATATATGTTAACACTCCCTAGTATAATGTTTGCTTTAGAGACAAGTGTAATCACATGAAAAGATGTGTGCAACCAATTGTCTCAACTATTAAGAGTAGCTAGACTAGTATAAGAATATTAGCTATTGGGTCAAATGTATATTTTAAATCTCAAAGTTTATATCAAAATATAACTTGAACCCTAAGATTTTATTGCGTTCAATTTGAACCCCAATATTTTTAATCAAAAAGTATATCTCATTACCATGTGACCAAAGTAATGGGGCCCATTACCAAGTAACAAAAATTATATTTTGAACATCAATAGTTATTTCAGAATATAACTTAAACTCTAATTTTGACATGTTCAATTTGAATTCGAACATTTTTAAAACATTTATAACAAATTCTAAGTAGATGAAAATTTTGATAAAGTTAACCATCTCTCTATTAAATATCATGTCAGCGATGAAGTTGTATTATTTATTACTTTTCAATATAAAAGTGGGTGTCATCACCATGTGACTAAGGCCCATTTTTTGAAATTAAAAAGATTTCTTAAATAATTATTATTAATCCCTAGTTAAGTTAATTAATATATTAAAATACCTAATTAGTGAATTCACTAATTAAGAAATCTTTTTAATTTGTGAAATCCTTAATTCATAAACTTGGTTTTGTTAATTAGGGAATTCGCTAATTAACTTAATTATAGATTAATAATTATTATTATAAGAAATTTTTTCAGTTTTAGAAACCGCGCTCTAATTTTATATAGATTTCATATAATGGGCTCTACTTTGTTAGGTCGTAGTAAAACCCTCTTTCAAATTAAAAAATAAAAAATAATATCATGTTATTATGGATATAGCATTTAATTAACATATATTTATCTCTATCAGATTTTATTTCATCGAAACGTTAAGTTTTAAGTTGATTATGATATAAATATTAAGGTTAAAATACACTTTTTGTCATGTAATAGTTAATCTTGGTGGATTCTACTATGTTACGTAGAAGCGAGACCTATTTTCTATTACAAATAATAAAATGTCCATTAATACTAATGTAATATTTAACCAATAGATAATTAATCTTGTCAATTTTTTTTATTCATTTAGAGTCTATTTTGAACATTTTAAAAACGTTAAGTTTCAGATTAAATGCATTAAAACGTTAGTGTTAAAGTTGTAGTATATGTAAATGTTAATGTTCAAAATGTATTTTTACTTTTCTATTGGGAAGTGAAGTACAGATATTCGAATACATAGTCGGAATCCGTCGTTAATGTTATTAATGGGTTGAGTTTTTCTATAAGTCTATTAATTTAAAAGCCTTCTTTCAAGTTATGAGTAAAAATAGTAGAATTTATTTTTAAATAATTGATTCTTTAAATAATTTAATGAAATAAATTATAATGTGTGATATACGATTTACAAGCTAAAAAATAGTGACTGATGACAAGAAAAGAGGAACAGATCATCTATTTAAAAGAGGAATAGATCATCTATTCCAATTCTGACGTTATTATCCTGTTTTATTAAATTGAAAATTGTTAAATTTCATGTGCAAGAAGAGACAAATGATGTTTTTCATGGAACTGGTGGAAAGTTTGACATTGTTGTAATAAAGGCATGTTCACTTGCACACCTTTTTCATGCACAAGACCAGCTTTAGGTCAGACAGCCTTCTAAACATTCCAATCCTGTAGCTCTCATGGATATCTTTCAACTCAAAATGTTTCAATAGTCAGATTATTCTACGGTTAAAATTTCTCAGTAGCATATATCGCTTAATTTTCAACAATGTACTTACAATCATTTTAAAGACTTATGTTCGTTGAACACTCCCCGTGCTCTTCAAAGTTGCAATTTTCTTCTGCTTACATACGGAGAAAATGGAAGAACGCATCTAGTGAAAGTCTCCGCGGAAAAAACCTATACCACACGGCATAGATCTCTGAAGACCCCGCACGTACTTGAAACTCTTACAAGAGATGAAACATGAAGTGGGGTCAAAATACCAACTTGCTGACCCCCCACGTAGAGACACAGTCGCCTAAATATGCCACAGAATCTTCCACTTCATATCGCCTCCATACAAGACCCGCCACACAGACCAAAAGAAATTTTACAAATATAAATTAACAGAACCAAATAAATCCATCAAGAATAATGGCAACCACAAGGATGCTACGTTCTTCCAGGCCTCTGCGTCAAGTTCTTCTTCCGACCACAGCGTCTTCGACGGTTGCTAAGGTTAAATGCATCGCCATGGCTGGGCTGGTTGGAGAGATAGTGGTTTCTGGAGAAGATAATAGCAAGAGGAAACCTACTGTAGCTGTTAAGGCAGTATCTGTGGTTGCTTCAGAGAGCTTGACCGTTGCAGACAAGGAGGCTGCTCAAAGAATTGATCTTGTTTCCTTGCTAGCAGCTGTTAATGGCAGCTTGGTTAGAATTCTGGGGCCAGTTTTGAAAGGAAAGCCTCGGAAATTTCAAGCCCAGAGATTCATCGAAAGGGTAATTTGGTTCTAGCATGCATGCGTGCACTTCCACTTTCAGTTATATTATCATCACCTTCATTATCTCCTTTTGTTTCAATACTGCAAACTGATACAAAGCTTTCAGTTCACGAACTGGGAATGGCATATAATCCCTACTTTCTTGGCCTTGCGCAGGTTATAGCCAACTGTAGATTCTTTACAATGTTTGCTGTGGCTGGAACCTTACTCGGTTCATTATTATGTTTTGTGGAGGTAACATTCTTGGAGGAAAATAATCACAGTTTATGGAATATCGCTACTTCATTTTCCTTTCTTTTCTCTGTCTTTTCTCGTACATACATATCTAAATTCTGACCTGGCATTTAATTTGTCACACCCTATTGCAGGGTTGCTTTCTGATATCAGAGTCTTATTCTCATTATTTCGATTATTTGTCTCCAAGTTCGCATCGAGTACACATCATAAATGCAC
The DNA here is from genome assembly GCA_027563885.1 of Erythroxylum longipes. Taxonomy (NCBI): domain Eukaryota; kingdom Viridiplantae; phylum Streptophyta; class Magnoliopsida; order Malpighiales; family Erythroxylaceae; genus Erythroxylum; species Erythroxylum longipes. The sequence continues at coordinate 2,722,030 of JAOQMS010000006.1, read as the reverse complement.
TGATAGAAGCCATAGGTATAAACATATATATTTCTATTCGTTTCCAATTGTGTATGTATTGTAAAATACTCGCCAGGCTCCGTGAAATGTTTGATATATATCTGGATTATTTTGCAGACATGTTCTTGATTGGAATTGCATTGTTTATGTTTGGGGTCGGACTGTATGTCATGTTTGTTGCATCAAAGGACTCGCATGGTAAAGGGCCATGGTTGCCAGGGTCGAACCTGTGTGGCCTTTTCTATCTGAAGGTGATTGTTTATACTCTACAATACAATCAAACAGGAAAAACACACAAGAAACGAAATCAATAAATAAAAAAAAGTTTGGATTTCTTCATTTCAGTGGCTAATTCATCAACTGATATTTCTGCAATGGTTTAAAATATATTTCAGTCGCTTCCAACATGGGTGGAAATGGAATCAGTTTCCAAAGCAAAGTCTAGGATTGTGCATGCAGTGATGATGATACTACAAGTGGGTCTGCTGGAGAAATTCAAGAATATACCGTTAGCAAATTGTTTGGATTTTGCTTGTTTTGCCGGTGCTGTGCTAGTTTCTTCGGCCTGTATATTCATCCTCTCTAAACTTTCCATTGGTGGGATTGTGTGAGGGATAGGTAGCTTATCATGAAGGTTTTGTCCAATGTCAGTTTCCTTTCGAATACAGTTGTATAGGTATAGCCGTATAAGCATGCAGGTTCGAATGAAAAACAGTGTATAACCAAGTAGGTGGCTGGCTCTAACCCTCTCCATATAGGTAAATAATATAGTTGTCAACTTCATTTTGGTAATTTTTACGATAGTTATGATTTATATTATATAAATTATTTTTTAATGCTAATAAATTATTTATGACATACAAAAATAATTCAAATAATATTAATAGTAATAGTCATTAAAGTCACCAAAATAATTGTAATTTTATAATTTTTTTATGACCAATGAGGATTTTATTATTTCCTTCATGCTTGTTCACGGTTTCAGGGACCTTAAGCTTGAAATGGGATTTGTTTTGTTGTATAACAAGGCTAATTGGACTAGTTGCATTGAACAAGACGTATTATGTCATTTTCGAAATGTAGTAATAAAGAACACTACTGGTTATGGAAATTCCGAAGCAGTTCTGTCTTGCCCATTTGGCAAAGATTCGTCACGTGGGTCACAGGAAAGGTTAGCATTTAGAGAAAAGGCCAAGCTTAACCAAATTAATTATCGGGTAAAAGATTATATTTTAAAAAACTTCATAAAATTTTTCTAATTTTTCAAAAAAAATTAAGTTTTCAGATAAATCCCTCTCACATAATATAGCAGTGAATGTGACTAATCACATATTATTTATATGATAATTTAGCTCAATTTTAAAACTAAAATTATTAATTTAAAATAAATTTAAATTTAAGAATTTAATTAAATTACCATATATTGATTAATTCTCGTCTAACGTTCATTCTACGTGTATTTCTTCTTTATTTTTAATCAAAATTTAAGAATTTTTAAAAAAAAATAAAAACTAAAGGAACTCAGGAAATCGAATAATATATGCTTAATAAATTAATAAAAAGAATATATTTATAATTGATAATTTAATTCAGCTACATGCGGCCAAAACTTTTGCACAACGAATAAAAATATCAGAAATAAAACAAATAACAAAACAAGAACACTCACGGCAGTTTTAATACACCTACTACTATCATTTTTACACAAGAGAAACTCACTTTACAAAAGCTTACATGGAGGCCAGAAGTTCTCTCATCTCCGCCACGGACGGGATCGTCTCATTGGGATAGATCTTAACCAATTGTACGAAGCTCTCATATTTGTCCAAAAACTCCTTCTGTGACCGTCAAAATAAAATGATTTTTAGCTAAATTAGGAGCAAATCCAACTAAAGTGCATTTGCCAAGCATCTTCTTAGGAAAAGCTTTTCACCAACCATGGAACCTAATGTTTAGGTCCAGACTTTACCTTGCACTTATCCCATAAAGAAGGTAACAGTTCCTCAGAAGTCAAGTTCTTCTGCAACTTCTTATACATGGCACTAATGGACTTGTCAACCTGTATAGCAGAAAAGAAGCAGCAGTCACAACACATTTGTTTGAAGTCAGGAATAACATATGGAGATATTAACCGACTTACCCCGGATAAACTGGCCTTTATTGTCTTCCGCAGATCCATTTTTGACAACCCAAGCTGAAATGGGATCTGAAAAATCACGAACTTTGAAGTTAGCAGGGTGGAAGGAAAACTTGATAAAAGCATAGGTTAATATTAATACTGACGCAACGACATTATATAGCGTTTCCTAGCTCAACGGTAGCAACCTTTTCACTGAAACTATTAACTCAAAAGGTATAAAACCCTTTTGATGCATATTGGCAAAGCAGTGGGCTTAAAACAACCATCGTATATAGAAGCAAGCAACAAAACATTTGAATGGTAAGGGCCTAAGAGAAAGCAAAGCTTCTCTCTTTTGCCTTTCTAGTTTACTATTCTATCATGACTTTTGCAAATACCATGCTTGAATTTTTACATTTCTATTAAATTTGTGAGCATCACACTAATTTGCCAGCTTATTTAAGTTTTCTTAATTTGTCTGCAGCACAAGGCATGCAAGCTTTTAAAGCTTTCGAAAGCTCACATGCTTCTAATGTATGTATGTAAAAGAGATAAGCAGATGCCTGCTTTAATTAGAATAATACCCCTTCCATAAACAACATTAAGGAGAAAAGGAGAGCGGTTCGCATCCGAATTTTATCCATATTTCAACATCCACATACAATGCATGTCTATTTCTTAACTCAGAGAAAAAGGAGATACATTTACGATAAATCTACGGAACAAACTAAAAATATCAGGAGAAGCATAATTCCTGGTATTTTTAACCAGAATTACTCAGATATTTATTCTGAAAGCATAATTTTGCGTGGAATAGTATCCCACAATATTGTTTTCAAGCAGACGTCAAATGGTTTAAAGTAGCTATGTAGTGTGAACAATATACAGAAGTTATTAGTTAGAGATGCTTCATGATCACAAAATCTGACCTCCTCTGGTGGAATTGTGTACATCAAATCCTCAATCTTGCGAGCAAATTGGAAAAGTCGTTCAAATTGCTGCAATAGACAACTAAGTGAGCACAAATAGTACCAGAATGTAACTAAAAATTCATTCGGCAACATTAGCTGCTCTCAATTTAACAATTAATTATATATTTTTAAAAAAAAGGATCAGCAGCTAAGATTTCTTACGTAGTATATAATCATATTTATGTGGCATGTACAAGCTTGCTCGTATGCTTCACTGGCCTGGTGATAAAATTTCGCTAATGTAGGAATCACATTTGCGAGATCATACAAGCTGCATGCAAGTGTTTCCAATCAGCAGACTTGATAGTTACTGCTTACAAATCAAAGCAGAAATACCCCCATCATACACAATAGTAACCACCAAGAAGAAATAACAACAATAGTAATAAAACATTTCACTCCAAAAACCACCATTTAATAACGTTTCAAAAGCATTAACAAAAAGAACTATAGAAAACCTGTTTTGAAATGCAGCATAGTTTTCTAAAAGAAAAATATCAGCATATTTTGGATCTGTTTGTGCAATTTTCTCCAGAGTCACGAACATGATGCTCACCTGTAAAACAATATAGCATATGGTAACAGGAAAAAAAACACAGTCGTAAAAAACAAACATGGAACAAAAAGGTTTGAAAAGATTATTTACAAATTTGGTATAAGCTTGATCGACTAAATCCCTTGATTGTCCCTGGATGTACTGCTCCATGCGAGTTGCAAGAATTGCAAATCTATGAAGAAGCAGAAAAACATTGAACATGTAAGAAACCAGTATTTTAACAAGAAGTAGCAACTAGATAATAAATCTCATTTAGCTACACCTCACGCTGTCAATTATAAAATTATTATGCCAGATTATCAATCTAAATAGGTGGATCTCTTTCCCCTCAAGAAGAACGACTTGAAGGGTGCATCTGCTTGTATCATGATGACAGTGTTTGAGGGCATAACAAAGAAAGAAAGCAAAAACTCAGCTAGAATTATCAATTCAGAGTTTAGGGCCGGCTAGTCTACAACAGCACCTTATCGCAACATCCCACATTTTAAAAAAAATTGTAGATTGCATCTCATGCCTCCCAAGGATCTAGAAGCTCAAGAACTGATTTTGGGTCCAACTGCATGGCCTACGTTCCATCGTAATACCTACGCTAGTTATTTATCTGTTTATTTTTCTTGTTTGTTTACATAGAAACCCATTTATTTGCTTATTTCACCTATTTTGTTCTTAATTGTCTTACGTCTAGTGAGATCAAACACCTAAAAAATCACCTCCTTACATAGTCAACAAACCATCTGCCTAGACGTTCAATAGCAAGAAAATATTACTACTATCTTTGCAAGGTCATACGTTGCATTTCATTCTGCCGCTCATGTAAAAGGTCCATACAAGAAAAGAACACAGAAAACCAAAAACAACTTGTAATATTCATGCAGCAGTCCACAACTTCATATCTTCAGCAACATCTGGCACTTCTCAAAAATATTACCTCGGGATGTATGATAAGACCCCCATTTGCTTCATATTGCGCTCGTTTCTCTCAATCTGGTGACAAGCTTCATCAACGAACTGCAAAGCAGAAGACAGCGTAAAGTAGATATCTAAAGAAACAATTATAATTGTAAGGTGGGAATTTATTTTCAGCACATACACGGTTAAACTGCATAGAAATTCTTGACTCCAGGTCACCAAGCAACAAACGCACAAATCCTGCTGCATCAGCTTTCTGACCAGACAGATAGCGCTCTGTGATCCCATGCATTGATATGCAGCGCAGAGGATCAATCTTGTAGGCCCAATCAACAACAGCATAAAAGTCTTCCTAAATTCATCACATAAAAACCTCTCAAAAGTCAAAATCAAAGAATAGGAAATTAATCTCGGAATTGCATAACCAATTACCATTCTTGCTACCCTGTGATTATTACAACCAAATGATACAAAGATTATTTATTTGAGAATCAATCCACATGCTAGAGCAGAGCTAAGCATCAGTATGACTCAAGTTTGGTTCAGTAAAAGGCCCGTGGACACTCTAATTGGTCCACATCTAAATTTCAGAATTCTTCAAATTTCAAAGGAATGTGCATCTTTTAAATGTCAATAAAATACAAAGATCAATCTGTATCTTCGTTAATCAAAATCTTATAAACAAAACAATTTAAACCTGTAGCTCCCCTACGCTGATAGAACTTAAAGAGCAGCCTTTATAAGTTACAACCAAGAGTCAAGACAAATTGCACAAAATAGAAAGACAGATTGTATGTTTACTTGAATTCCATCAAGTAGATCCTGAAGAGATTCATTTAATTCTGCCAGCTCTGCAGAATTTTTACCTGCAAAATGAAATCCCCATCATAAAATTGTCTGAAACAAATTTTAATTCAAACCAACTGTAGCTGAATCCAATAAGGCTTACCAGCTTTACTGTCATTATCATCAATATCCATGATTCCCAAATCATCATCTTCTTCATCATTGCCCACATCATGGTAACTTCCACCTTTACTGCCATTAGCAAAACCCCCTGGAGGAACAAGTGTAGGAACTTCAAAGCACATAAAATGTGCAAAAAATGAACTCTGCGGTATAAGCCATAGAAGATTAAAAATTAGTACAAAACATGAACAAAACCAATGCACTTCACACATGTAAAGAATTATGACCTCGTCTACAAGGAGTGGGATGAAAATAGTCAAAATTTTAGCATAAGCATCAGAAACTGTGGAAGTATCTGCAGTTGTACTCTGATTAGAGCCTGAAGAAGCTTCAAGCCAAACTGGAGGATTTCTAGATGCTTTTGTGCTAGCACGGAGCTCATTAGCAAATTCACGAGCCTGTGAAAGGATAGGTTTCAAAACTTTTAGCAATTTTTTTTCCAGCCATCTTCTAAAGCCACAGAACAATCTAGGGAAACATAACAACAACAAATTCAAATAAATAAACAATTAGCTACAAAGCATTTGATGCAAAGAGTGAGCTTCTAACCTCTCTGCGAAGGAGTAAGTTAAGGGAGCTACAATATGCTTTCCTTAAAGGAGCCAGGCAATTCTTATCAAGACTCTGAAACAGAGGATGAAGTTCAAAAAGGGATAAGTAAGACGGACACATAAAAATATAAATGGAAGTCAAATATATCTGTTGATAAGTCAACCTTCAAATGCTGAAGTAGGCGAGCATATGTTCTGCATTTGTACCGTAGGTCGGCATGATCAGGCCTCTTCAGTTGTCCCCTCTGTTTCAATGCAAGCACACAATTAATGCTTAGAATCTTTTTACTTGCATTAACATTCATCAAGAAGAAGATACAGACTTACAACCTAACAATACCTGTGAGAAGTAACTCTTGTCACTTATCATGAAATCCACCAAACTAGCAAAGTAGTTTCTCAAGAACTCAGAAGCTCTCCTGACAAAAGTAGTTTTTAGTTTTTCAAGTTCGGCTCTTTTCTCTTTTACCTGTTGAATTTAGTCGAAACATAATAAGAAGATTGAAGATATAATTTGCAATCTACCTCTAGGAGGATGTTTGTATTTAAAGATTGATCAAGAAAACATATACCAATTTAATAGGATTTTTTTTGTGTGAACAAACAATATGATCCCTGGACAAAACTAGAGTTAAACTAGCAACCCAAATGGGCTAATATCAGGTTATGAACATGGGGCATATTACACCAATCACATTGCAACTTTCTGTTTAAGTTGGGTAGAAATTTGATTGAGAAAGGAGGCAAAGCACATACAGCACGCATGTTTGCATAGACTGGATCAATATTTGGTACTTCAAGACCATGCAAAGCACCAGTTAGCCACTCACATGCTTCAATATTTTGGAGCATGCGAGCCTCATCAAATGACCCTCCTGTTAGAAATGCAGCATACTGTAGACAACAGAACAATGTTAGAACAAGATGACTTAAATGCATTTCACTAACTTAATAATCTTAAGTAGGCATGAAAGTAATGGATAACATACTTCAGAAGGGACACACAATCGTTCAAGAAGCTTGTCAAGCTCCTCAATGAGTTTTCTGTTATTTGCAGATTGCCATTCCAATTTGTTGTTACGTGTCTCTATCTGAATATCATCAGAGGAAATAATCAAATACCAACCTCAGATCAATAAGGCATTCAATTTGGAGTATGAATTCATGCCAAGCCTCTTTTTAGTATAAAACATAAAGAGATGATCGACTAATCTTACTTCTAGACTGAATCAAAGAGAAAAACAATCACTAAACCAAAGTTGGTATTCTATATTGGAAGACAAGTGATAACAAAATTGTCAACAAAAATTCTCTACCACCATCAGAACTCTAGCAGATAACAATTATAAATTTAGCTTTAAAAGGCTACCTATTACAGAATCTCATTTGTTAAACATAAACCAATCTTGCTTATCTAAATTAAAGATAGAAAATCTTAAAATTACAGAGTTACTATAAAGTGAACAGTAACATCAACAGTAATATGAACCTTGAACATTAATGCAGAGAATAGTAGAGTTGAAAGTAAACAAAACACAATCTCTCTGCATTATTTTTCTAGCTGTGAATTCAAAGATAAATTTGGCACTCGTTTCAAGAATATGATTTGACACATCTCAAGCAGTTGAAAGATAAATCGGCAGAAGATTAAATAGTCAAATCTGGGAATTGCAATGATTATAATACTAGTGGAACAAATCTACGCACACTGTTGACGACATCCAGCACAAGAAGACTTATGAAAAAGATTTAAGCACATACATACCGATTCAATATCTTCTCTCATATGTCTAAGTTTCACATTGAAAATTCCAAGCCATTCATCCATGTCATCAACACAATATGTAGCAGCCTCAAGTCCCTGCAATACCTGTAATTCCCAGAGGAAATAATTTAGTTAATGAGCAACGCAGTGACATTCAATGTAATACTAATGAAGAAGCTCAAGAAAAGAACAAAGATAAGAAGATTCTAAAAGCACCATAGCATATAGATTAAAAAAAAAAAAAAACTTGGCAAAGATACATCGGTGACAAAGCGCCATATCATTGAAAAACAAAAGCATGTTTAAGCACTAAAGTTTAAACAGGATTTAAGCAGAAGAAAAGGTAGAAAGAAACTCTATCAAGGATTAAATAAATTACCTCATCTATCAAGGGCTCACTTTCCAAAATGGCATGGACATTTGCTGCTTCCAGGGCAAGAAGCTCTCTTTTCAACCTTTCAGAAAATGCCTCTGCTTCACCAATACCCATGGCATAACTGCATACCATTGAATGACAAAAATATCAGGATCAGTAACTTTAATCTAAAGTTCATGAAAAAAAATAGCGGGTAAAAGATGTGGCAAAAAATCAATTTCATCATATAACAGGTGCCTTTGTTTCAAGCAAATAAAACAATGTGCAAAACAAATTCCAAATTTGACAACAAAGGACACCAAATAGACTGACACTTCCAACTAATTCCAAACTAGAGAAGAAGAATCCCTTTCCAGATGACTTACAAAGATCAAATCAAGATGATTTGGCTATGTGCCATGTAGGTCTGCTTTTCACCTAAAAACTACAACTACAATAAATTCTTCATTCGTATAAATTTAGAAGTGGTTAAATGTAGCAGACAGGTCAAGAAGTTGGACACTTTCATCATTTTTGTATCAAACTTCTTGATAATTTCATCCATTTCAACCAAAATTCACAGAAAGATTGTTGTTCAAGTTCCACGTCCATGTGTTTAAAATATATTGCTGACTATACCAAAGTACAGATTATAGTGAAAGAGAAATCCAGAAGAGAGAGAGAAAGCATACGTGTCTAGAAGAGCATCCATGTCCTCATCCTCAGCTTGGGAAACTAATTCCTTTTCAAAAGTCACCTTCAAATCACTTTCTGCCACTGTAGCTTCAACAGGCCCCTCTTGCTGATTCCTTTGCTTGTTAACTGTGGATGTATTTTCCTAATATAGCAAAGAAAAGAAGAGGCGTGTATAATAATCCAAGAAATTTGGCCAACTTATTGAAAAAGTTTAAACCGCATGCTGATGTATACAGAGAAAAAAAAAATCAGGCATCCAACTTTTACCAAAAAGTTGCAAACTAAACCAAATTGAACACATCAGCTCTCAGTTCTACAATTCTTCATTTTCGTCTTGATGTCTACTCTGTCATGTTTTAATTGGCTAGTACCATAAACCTCATAAGTAGAATCTAACATATACTTTGCTCTAACAACAAACATTCATCTAAAGAAAAAGTAATGGCATTCATTTGCAGTTATAGAGCATCATACTCATAAAGGACATCAAGAAAGAAAGTACACCCTTTAAGAAAAAGGAGAAATTTTGATATACCTTAGCCCAAAGTGCCATCTCTACCACATCTATGCCCACTACTTTTGGAAGCCGCCCAAGGACATCTTTGCAAATGTCCAAGATGCAAAATAAAAGGCGGTTCCTGTAATAATATACAGCATAAAACATGTAACTGAGATTAACATATACTCAAACAACTACATTCATAAAAAGTTAGCAACTAGGACGCATAAACCTTTCAATTCTGCACTCAAAATAAAAGAGCAACAAGCATTAATTCTAATTACCTATCATCAATGTTACGCATAGTCCATTGAGGAGGAGCAACACTCTGGCTTCTTAGGTTGTCAAATCCCTGCACAAAGCTCAGTCAAAAGCATCCCATGAGGAGATAAGGAAATGCAAAGTCCAAAGCAACAGAAGCTGCATCTTTTGTTTCTCAAGTGCTCCTAGTATAGTCACTCAGCAACAAACCCACATTTGGCACAATGCTTGCCATGACCATAAGGATGCAGCATTACCAGGGTAAATGTGCAACCACTGGGATCATTAGCTATAACTTCCACTTTTGAGAGATGTTTGAGTTTGTATAACTTTGCAGGCTGCAAGATCAGATCACGAAATAACATAATGTTACAACCCTTCACCAAAATGAATAAGTTACTACTTGTCCATTATCTAAAGCATTTCCCCATCATATTTTCACGGGACATTATATTGTCCTAGTCATTTACAGCTTCATATTCATTCCAAAATCAGTTCAGGATATAGCAATCTTTGCTCCTTGGAGAAAGTGATATGTATTACTCAAGTTTTATTTAACTAACCTAAATGACTTGAATATATCCACATTAGTAAACTATGGGACAATTTTCAGCAGATGAATAGGATAAATCAGATTTCTATTCCTTATCTTTTACGAACACTTAAGTTATGGTACAGTGGTATCAGCATCAGAAGATCAGAAATTTTACCCCATTTTTAACTGTTACATCTACGGATAAGACAGGCAGGGTAAAAGAATTACCCATATACCAACGCCTCAGGCCCACAAGTAAGTAGTTGTAGGCCATAGAAATTTTCCAGCCTTCTTCTTTTGTTTTCTTATCCTACTGTCTGAACTGACTGAAACTCCTTTAGACAATAACATACTCAAACTAATCATACCTCAAGAACTCCTCCTGTGGAATATTTTAAGACTCGAAGAAATGCTTTACTCCTTTGGACCTTTGATTTCACTGCACAAATGAAGCATCTCACGGCCAATACCATGCAAATGAAATGACAAGATATTGCCAACAGAACCTATGAAAGCTTAAAGAAGATGAATACAATCGCTGACACAACTCAATTGAAGTGAATAAACAATCAGCACAACAAAATAGAGGACCCACTCAGTCAACAGAGGCATCCTCTAGCTTTATTCTGTAAACAATGAAGCAATGTTTCAACAAAGATAAGCAACTGGTAATGAAACTCCAAGCAAGCAACAGTACGAGTTTCATGCATCTGAATTCTAAAGCAAAAACAATTGATCACATCAGGTGAAAAGTGCTAAATTAGACCCTCTCCCCATGCTGATCCAGGCAAGCAAAGCTTCAAGATAAAAGAAGGTAGATTAAAACGCTTTAAACCTCATTACGCTGGCCATACGTACCCTACACAAACATTAAAATAGTTCTACTCCAGAAAATAAAAATTCTATTACGCAGGTAACAGATGTCCGAAAACAGTAAAATCAACAAAATTATATGCAACTCCCAGAATAGTAGTACACCATATAAATTTCAACTTAACACTATTGCTACACGCTCATCTCATCAATAAAAGAGCTGAATTTGATCAGCACAGTTCACAACCAAACATTAGATTCAACGAAACGTTTGGTATCCAAACAAAGCCTTTCTGCTACACGGGTCAAACACGAACATTTTTTCCACCTTAGAGTTCATTCTACAAATGATAACGCTCTATTTCTTTGCAATGCGCTAGGCAATAAGAATTCACACAAGAAAGGGATGCAAAATGGAGAAAAACAAAGGATTAGAATGATCGAAGCATAGAGGAACGTGCCAGAGATAGCAAGAACCCTAGGCTTCGCCATTTGGCGACCAAATTTGCCGGATTTTCCCCAAACGCCGTGGCTTTTGGCGACGCGGATGGATAAGACGACCTTCTGCTTGGTGCCTTCGATGGCAGCTTCGCAAGCTCTCCTTAGCTCCTCGTCGTCAGCACTCGATTTCGCCATTTCTGATGTCAGAAAGCGAGTCTCAGATAAGAGGTTACAGATTCAAAGGCAGGTAGAGAGATGGGAGGACAGAGACTAGAGCAACAATTTTTGCATTTTTCCCGTTTTTACGTTTTTAGTTTTACAATTTTACTCTTTCCATTTATATGGTGCCCCTTTCTTTTTCTTTTTTTTTTTCTCATTTTCACGTGCTGGATGAGGACAGGTGTCGCCTTCACACGGCATCAACATCAATGATTTGATTTATATGCGTGACGACTATATTGACGGTTGACGGGTTCGGTTTTGGTCCGATTATTCCGAATCGCTGTTTTGTGACCGTGGGACTAACTCTTTGTTTGCTTGAGAGGTTAAGGATGAAAGAGGATGGAACGTAACACGCTTATATCGTTTGGTTAAAGATTTCATAATGGAATAAAATGAAATGGGATGGAAGCAAAGGGTTTCATGTTACGTTTCAATCTATCCTAACAGTGAAAATAAGAAACCTCCGATTTGGAGGATTTAGGATGAAACGTAAACTAATAAATGTATACTACCTAATATGCCCTCGATAAATTTTCGTAATACCAACTATGACCAAGTCATAATATTATATTAAATAGAATTAATATATAAAATAAAATAAAACAAAATATATTAAATAATTAATAATAATATTTTTATATAATTAATTATAAATTGTATATAATTAATTATAAAATAAAA
>JAOQMS010000006.1:2694753-2709587 GCA_027563885.1 Erythroxylum longipes | reverse complement strand
AAACAACATTTCATTACATTACATTATGAACCCTTCCATCCCTCCCAAACAACGTATCACTATATTACATTCTATTCCATTATAAATCATTTCCTTCCGTTCCATTCCGTTCTTTTTCGTTCCATTAATTAACATCTAACCAAACAGACCCTAAATGAACGAGCCCTCAAAATACGGACTCTTTTAACTGTTGGCTCTTAATCCTTTTGGCGTTTCTTTCTTAATTTAGATATTATGAGTTGCTACTTGAGATGTTTTAAAAATCAAATTAAGTTGGTCAATTAAAAAAAATTTAATTTTTAAATTTAATTTTTAACTTTTTAATTCAATTTAGGTTAATAATTTTTTTAAAAAAATCTATCAATTTATTAATTAGTCAATCATTTTTTATAAATTAATCAAATTTATAAATTAAAATAAATTAATTAATTTTTATTTAATAGTTTTCTTTTTTAATTAAACTTTATATTTATCGATAGTACATAGTAATCTTTTTTAACTATTTTTAAAATCTTTAAATTTATTTAATTTTTAAATAGTTAGTCTAATACCAATTTAATCTTTTAAACCTTAAACCTCTTGTTTTGCTGGTTTAATTTCTAATCCGATTTTTAAAATATTGAGTACATGTCATATTTCAATTTGAGAAAATTCACCTGCATCAAAATTAAATAATAATCTAGTCATTTTCTATCTTACATTCAACGAATCCACTTTCCATTATATATCAAATATATTTATCTTGGAATTAGTTAAAAAAAAACAGATTGGTGGCATAATATATTATTCCAATTAATAAAATTATTTTTTTTGACGAATGATCTACCAACTCTTAAAAATTTGAGATTCAAGTTGCAGAAAAATCAAATAACAGTTAGAAAGGAAAATACATTAGATAAGTAAATACTAATTAAATTAAGTTTTATTTAATTTTAGTTTATTAATTAATTTATTCAAAATACAATTTATAAATTATTATATACATTTAATATGAAAAATAGTAAGTGTATTATAGATTCACCGTGATAAGATTGGATTCTTGAAGTAAATGAGGAAAATTGACACGTATAATGAGTTAAGGAGCGTGAGGGGAAAAGGCTAACATCTCATCCTTCACCGAAGCTGAAGCTGTAGATGGTAAGTTGCATCCATGTCAAGAGGCTGACGATCGGTCTGTGCGAAGACAGCTAAGCCCCGTGCAAAGGCAAACGAACCAGTCCCACCAACGACTGTGAGCTCTTCTTTATCTTTGTGTCCGACACGCTCGGCCTGAACACTAAGGCTACCAGAGAATTCAGGTGTGTCAAATGTCAGATAGATAATATTGAAAGCTGAATGTGCAAATTGTTCGACTGGGATTATGAAGCCTTGAGCCTTTCCAACGACCCGAGAAGTGTTCTCAGGTCCCTCCGTCAGGATTCGACGGAAGATGAATGCTTCAGCATCTGCTTGTGGTATTGGGTGGGAGTTTGAGCTTGGAACGTGAGGTTGTTGGATGTACAAAGATAAGGCCAGCCAAGGCCTGGACTGGCTATTATTAGAGGGATGATTGTGAGGTACTGGTGAGAGCAAAGTCAAGAGAACAACCGCCAGTACCGCCAGGGAAATTGCAATGCAGAAGATGACCCTGCACACCATTGTATACTGACCAGCAACTTCCAATTAGAGGAAATCCAATTAGTTTCTCTCGCCTGAGAAGATCTGTTTAATGCATTACTCATCCCGCTAATTGTTTTGGCCACCTAATCCACCTTACTTTCGTCGTTTTTGTATACCTGCACCAACTCCATAGATGAACCAACCGTTTCATTTCCAGTTCCTTTAATCATGAAAAAAATATTCATATCATAAGATCTATGGAAAATATCACGTACCACGTATGACCATGGTTCAAAGCAACCATTTGGGAGTTTTGTTCACTCAACAGCCCATTTTCCTCCTGACACCCATAAATCCTTTTTCTGGGTCGAGGAAGTGAAGATGACGCCACATGAAACAATGTTGACAAGTCCATTATGAATAAATGGAATTATGGAAACATGATTTCCGGTGCAAAAGCGCATATGTGTTACGATCATCTTGCCAATCCAGAATATAGGGCCATAAATCTTTTTAGCTTATAAATTATGATAGTATACCGTCCGCATATAGCCATCAATTTGTGGGTTGCTTCCAGCTCCAGAAAAAAAACCTAAAAAAAAGGACTTCTCTGATTTGGGATAAATTTGAACCATTTCGAAAAGTACCATGAGACAGGATGAATAGCATGGTGCAAAGGAAACACTGCCAATTGGCATTCATACCTAAATTCAACAAAAAATAAAAGTCATAATAATCCACTCATCATGTATCTACTATCAAACATCGCACTCTGATCTTGTATTCTAACTATTTGCATGCCCTCCTCCTTTGCCCGGGCTTGGGACCGGCTGTGTGAATTCCACATCCACTACAGGCGCAGTTTCACACAAATCATATAAGCACCTAAACACACCAATGCAAAAATTGCAACAAAACGTGTATGATTGTCGCCTAATAAAGGACAGCAGTAACAGAGTGTATATGCAAGCCATATATCGTAAACGCGGTCATCATGATAGTTATTATCACAAACAACCCCAAATTTTCAAGGAAATAAGAAAAATAGACTGAAAATTGTAATAAAAGACAAATAGAACAAAATCATCACAGGTATTGCAACACAAGAAGAAAGAATCAACAAGAAAGTAATGCAAAAACATCTATATAGACGAAAACTGATGTTTCACATCTAACACATCATCAATAGAAGCTTCAACTAGTTACAAGAATCTGAATAAATAAGAATAACAGTATGCTCACAACAAAACAAGTCCGAAAGAAAGAGATGCAAATGCGACTACATTCAGAAGGAGAGAAGCACAACCAATAACCTTGAAATTCTTCAAACCAAGCTTGAACCAACCGAACAACAGAATACATCCACCATCAAAGACTGAAATATAGAGGGTGCATTTGTAAGCCCAAATGGCACAATAAAAAATTCAAGATGTCCATGATGAGTTCGACACGCAGTCTTCCTAACATCTTCGGAACCCATTCGAACTTGAAAGTACCCTAATCTTACGTATAATCTGGAGAAATATTGGGCACCATCAAGTTCATCCACGAAAGCCGCGTAAAGCCTTAGCTGATTTGGGGGTGGGTCAATCCCTAATTACTTGAATTTTGGTATTGTCCACTAATGCTCCATTTTTGTAGATGACAGGACCTAAGTAGATAACTTGATTTTCACCAAAGAATAACTTCGATCGTTTCAGGAAGACCATGTGTTGTTGAAGTAGCCTAAAGATAGTCCGCAAATGATAAATGTCTTCTACCCATATTTTACTATAAATTAGAATGTAATCAAAGACCATGTGTTGTTGAAGAAGCCTAAAGATAGTCCGCAAATGATAAATGTGTTCTACCCATACTTTACTATAAATTAGAATGTAATCAAAGAACACTAACACAAATTTACAGAGATAAGACTGAAATACCTCATTCATCAAAGACTAAAATGGAAAGGGTGCAATTGTAAGCCCAAATGACGCAATCAAAAATACAAAATGTCGATGATGAGTTCAAAACGCAGTCTTCCTAACGTCTTCGGAAGCCATTCGAACTTGAAAGTACCCTAATCTTAGGTATAATTTAGAGAAATATTGGGCACCATCAAGTTCATCTAAGAAAGCCGCGTAGAGCTTTGGCTAATTTTGAGGAATTTTGGTATTGTCCACTATTACCCAATTTCTGTAGATGACAGGGCGTAAGTAGATAACTTGATTTTCACCAAAGTATCACTTCGATCGTTTGAGGAAGACCTTGTGTTGTTGAATTAGCCCAAAGATAGTCCGCAAATGATACATGTGTTCTACCCATGTTTTACTAAAAACTAGAATGTCATCAAAGAACACTAAAACAAATATACAGAGATGGGATTGAAATACTTCATTCATCAAGAACTGAAATCTAGAGGATGCATTTGTAAGCTCAGAAGGCACAACCAAAAATTCAAAATGTCTATAACAAGTTCGGAATGCAGTCTTTTCAACATCTTCGGAAGCCATTCGAACTTAAAAGTACCCTAATTTTAGGTATAATTTGGTGAATTATTGGGTATCCTGAAGTTCATCCAAGGAAGCCTCGTAGAGCCTTGGCTGATTTGGGGGTAAGTCAGTCCCTGATTGCTTGAATTTTAGTATAGTCCACCGATACCCCATTTCTGTAGATGACATGGCCCAAAAAGATGACTTGATTTCCACCAAAGGAGCACTTGGATTGTTTGAGGAAGACTTTGCGTTGTTAAGTAGCCCAAAGATAGTCCGCAAATGATAAATGTGTTCTACCCATGTTTTACTATAAACTAGAATGTCATCAAAGAACAATAAAACAAATTTACGGAGATAGGATCGAAATACGTCATTCATCAAAGACTGAAATCTAAAGGGTGCATTTGTAAGCCCATTTGGCACAACAAAAAATTCAAAATGTCCATGATGAGTCCGAAACGCAGCCGTCCTAACATCTTCGGAAGCCATTCGAACTTGAAAGTACCCTAATCATACGTATAATTTGGAGAAATATTAGGCAAGTAGATGACTTGATTTTCACCAAAGGATCGCTTTTATCGTTTCAGGAAGACCTTCTGTTGTTGAAGTAACCCAAAAATAGTCCGCGAATGATACATGTGTTCTACCCATGTTTTACTGTAAATTAGAATGTCATCAGACAACACTAAAACAAATATACGGAGATGGGATTGAAATACCTCATTTATGAAAGACTAAATGTAGAGGGTGGATTTGTAAGCCTAAATGACACAACCAAAAATTCAAAATGTCCATAATGAGTTCAAAATGTAGTCTTCTCAACATCTTCAAAAGCCATTTAAACTTGAAAGTACCCTAATAGTAGGAATAATTTGGTGAAATATTGGGCATTATGAAGTTCATCCAAGGAAGCCGCTTAGAGCCTTGGCTGATTTGGGGGTTGGTCAATTCACGATTGCTTGAATTTTGGTATCGTCCACCGATATTGCATTTCTGTAGATGAAATGGCCCAAGAAAATGACTTGATTTTCACCAAAAGAAAACTTGGATCGTTTGAAGAAGTCCTTGCGTTGTTGAAGTAGGCCAAAGAGAGTCCGCAAAAGATAAATGTGTTCTACCCTTGTTTTACTGTAAACTAGAATGCATCAAAGAACACTAAAAAAAATTACAAAAATGGGATTGAAATGCCTCATTCATCAAAGACTGAAACATAAAGCGTACATTTGTAAGCTCAAAAGGCACAACCAAAAATTAAAAATGTCCATGACAAGTTTGGAATGCAATCTTTTCAACATCTTAGGAGCCATTCGAACTTGAAAGTACCCTAATCTTAGGTATAATTTGGAGAAATATTGGGCACCATCAAGTTCATCCAAGGAAGCCGCGTAGAGCCTTGGCTAAATTTGAGGGTGGGTCAGTCCCTGATTGCTTGAATTTTGGTATTGTCTACCGATACCTCATTTCTGTATATGACATGACCCAAAAAGATGATTTTCATCAAAGGAGCACTTGGATCTTTGAGGAAGACCTTGTGTTGTTGAAGTGGCCCAAAGATAGTCCGCAAATGATAAATGTGTTTTACCCATTTTTTACTGTAAACTACAATGTCATCAAAGAACACTAAAACAAATTTATGGAGATGAGATTGAAATACCTCATTCATCAAAGACTGAAATATAGAGGGTGCATTTGTAAGCCCGAATGGCACAACAAAAAATTCAAAATGTCCATGATGAATTCGAAATGTCGTCTTGCTAATATCTTCGGAACCCATTCGAACTTAAAAGTACCCTAATCTTACGTATAATCTAGAGAAATATTGGACACCATCAAATTCATCCAAGGAAGTCGCGTAGAGCCTTTGCTAATTTGGAGGTGGGTCAATCCCTGATTACTTGAATTTTTGTATTGTTCACTAATGCTCCATTTTTGTAGATGACAGGGCCTAAGTAGATAACTTGATTTTCACCAAAGAATCATTTCGATCGTTTCAGGAAGACCATGTGTTGTTGAAGTAGCCCAAAGATAGTCCGCAAATGATAAATGTTTTCTACCTATATCTTACTATAAATTAGAATGTCATCAAAGAACACTAAAACAAATTTACGGAGATGAGGTTGAAATACCTCATTCATCAAAGACTGAAATGTAAAGGGTCCAATTGTAAGCCCAAATGACACAATGAAAAATACAAAATGTCTATGATGAGTTCAAACCGCAGTCTTCCTAACGTCTTCAGAAGCCATTTGAAGTTGAAAGTGCCCTAATCTTAGGTATAATTTAGAGAAATATTGGGCACCATCAAGTTCATCCAAGAAAGTCGCGTAGAGCCTTCCTTGGCTGATTTTGAGGGTGAGTCAATCACTGATTACTTGAATTTTGGTATTATCCACTATTACCCTATTTTTGTAGATGACAAGGCCTAAGTAGATAACTTGATTTTCACCAAAGTATCACTTCGATCATTTGAGGAAGACCTTGTGTTGTTGGATTAGCCCAAAGATAGTTCGCATATGATACATGTGTTCTAACCATATTTTACTAAAAACTAGAATGTCATCAAAGAACACTAAAACAAATAGACGGAGATGGGATTGAAATACCTCATTCATCAAGAACTGAAATCTAGAGGATGCATTTGTAAGCCCAAAAGGCACAACCAAAAATTCAAAATGTCCATGACGAGTTCAGAATGCAGTCTTTTCAACATCTTTGGAAGCCATTTGAACTTGAAAGTACCCTAATCTTAGGTATAATTTGGTGAAATATTGGGTATCCTAAAGTTCATCCAAGGAAGCCTCGTAGAGCCTCGGCTGATTTGGGGGTAAGTTAGTCCCTGATTGCTTGAATTTTAGTATAGTCCACCAACACCCCATTTCTGTAAATGACATGGCCCAAAAAGATGACTTGATTTTCACCAAAGGAGCACTTGGATTATTTGAGGAAGACTTTGCATTGTTAAGTAGCCCAAAAATAGTCCGCAAATGATAAATGTATTCTATCTATGTTTTACTGTAAACTAAAATGCCATCAAAGAACAATAAAACAAATTTACGAAGATGGGATTGAAATACCTCATTCATCAAGGACTGAAATATAAAGGGTGCTTTGTAAGCTCATTTGGCACAACAAAAAATTCAAAATGTCCATGATGAGTCCGAAACGCAGTCTTCCTAACATCTTCGGAAGCCATTCGAACTTGAAAGTACCCTAATCTTACGTATATTTTGGAGAAATATTGGGCAAGTAGATGACTTAATTTTCACCAAAGGATCGCTTTTATCGTTTCAGGAAGACCTTCTGTTGTTGAAGTAACCCAAAGATAGTCCGCAAATGATACATGTGTTCTACCCATGTTTAACTGTAAATTAGAATGTCATCAAAGAACACTAAAACAAATATACGGAGATGGGATTGAAATACCTCATTTATCAAAGACTGAATGTAGAGGGTGCATTTGTAAGCCCAAATGACACAACCAAAAATTCAAAATGTCCAGTATCGTCCACCGATACTGCATTTCTGTAGATGAAATGGCCCAAGAAAATGACTTGATTTTCACCAAAAGGAAACTTGGATAGTTTGAAGAAGTCCTTGCATTGTTGAAGTAGCCCAAAGATAGTCCGCAAAAAATAAATGTGTTCTACCCATGTTTTACTGTAAACTAGAATGCATCAAAGAACACTAAAAAAATATTTACGGAGATGGGATTGAAATGCCTCATTCTTTGAAGACTGAAATATAGAGGGTATATTTGTAAGCTCAAAAGGCACAACCAAAAATTTAAAATGTCCATGAAGAGTTCAGAATGCAGTCTTTTCAACATCTTGGAAGCCATTCGAACCTGAAAGTCCCTAGTGTTAGGTGTAATTTGGAGAAATATTGGGCACCATCAAGTTCATCCAAGGAAGCCGCATAGAGCCTTGGCTGATTTTGAGGGTATGTCAGTCCCTGATTGCTTGAATTTTGGTATTATCCACCGATACCTCATTTCTGTATATGACATGACCCAAAAAGATGATTTTCATCAAAGGAGCGCTTGGATCGTTTGAGGAAGACCTTGCATTGTTGAAGTGGCCCAAAGATAGTCCGCAAATGATAAATGTGTTCTACCCATTTTTTACTGTAAACTAGAATGTCATCAATAAACACTAAAACAAATTTACGGGGATGGGATTGAAATACCTCATTCATCAAAGACTGAAATATAGAGGGTGCATTTGTAAGCCTAAATGGCACAACAAAAAATTCAAAATGTCCATGATGAGTTCAAAACGCAATCTTCCTAACATCTTCGGAAGCCATTCGAACTTGAAAGTACCCTAATCTTACGTATAATTTGGAGAAATATTGGGCACCATCAAGCTCATCCAAGGAAGCCGTATAGAGCCTTAGCTAATTTGGGGGTGGGTCAATCCCTGATTACTTGAATTTTTGGTATTGTCCAATGCTCCATTTTTGTAGATGATAGGGCCTAAGTAGATAACTTGATTTTCACCAAAGTATCACTTCAATCGTTTGAGGAAGACCTTGTGTTGTTGAATTAGCCCAAAGATAGTCCGCAAATGATACATGTGTTCTACCCATGTTTTACTGAAAACTAGAATGTCATCAAAGAACACTAAAACAAATTTACGGAGATGGGATTGAAATACCTCATTCATCAAAGACTGAAATATAGAGGGTGCATTTGTAAACCCAAATGGCACAACAAAAAATTCAAAATGTCCATGATGAGTTCGAAACGCAGTCTTCCTAACATCTTCGGAACCCATTTGAACTTGAAAGTACCCTAATCTTACGTATAATTTGGAGAAATATTGGGCACCATCAAGTTCATCCAAGGAAGCCGTATAGAGCCTTAGCTGATTTGGGGATGAGTCAATCCCTGATTACTTGAATTTTGGTATTGTCCTCTAATGCTCCATTTTTGTAGATGATAAGGCCTAAGTAGATAACTTGATTTTCACCAAAGAATCACTTCGATCGTTTCAGGAAGAACATGTATTGTTGAAGTAGCCCAAAGATAGTCCGCAAATGATAAATGTGTTCTACCCATATTTTACTATAAATTAGAATGTCATCAAAGAACACTGAAACAAATTTACGGAGATGAGATTGAAATACCTCATTCATCAAAGACTGAAATGTAAAGGGTCCAATTGTAAGCCCAAATGGCACAACAAAAAATTCAAAATGTCCATGCTAAGTCCGAAACTTAGTCTTCCTAACATTTTCGGAAGTCAATCGAACTTGAAAGTACCCTAATCTTACGTATATTTTGGAGAAATATTGGGCAAGTAGATGACTTGATTTTCATCAAAGGATCACTTTAATCGTTCGAGGAAGACCTTCTGTTGTTGAAGTAACCCAAAGATAGTCCGCAAATGATACATGTGTTCTACCCATGTTTTACTATAAATTAGAATGTCATTAAAGAACATAGTCTTCTCATCATCTTCGAAAGTCATTTAAACTTGAAAGTCCTTAATTTTAGGTATAATTTGGTGAAGTATTGGGCATTATAAAGTTCATTCAAGGAGGCAACTTAGAACCTTGGCTGATTTGGGAGTGGGTCAATTCACAATTGCTTGAATTTTGGTATTGTCCACCGATACTGCATTTCTATAGATGAAATGGCCCAAGAAAATTACTTGATTTTCACCAAAAGAACACTTGGATCGTTTAAGGAAGACCTTGCGTTGTTGAAGTAACCCCAAAGATAGTCCGCAAATGATAAATGTGTTCTACCCATATTTTACTGTAAACTAGAATATCATCAAAGAACACTAAAACAAATTTACGGAGATGGGATTGAAATACCTCATTCATCAAAGACTGAAATATAGAGGGTGCATTTGTAAGCCCAAATGGCACAACAAAAAATTCAAAATGTCCATGGTGAGTTCAAAACGCAGTCTTCCTAACGTCTTCAGAAGCCATTAAAACTTGAAAGTGCCCTAATCTTACGTATAATTTGAAGAAATATTGGGCACCATCAAGTTCATCCAAGGAAGCCGCATAGAGCATTCGCTGATTTGGGAGTGGGTCATTCACTGATTACTGGAATTTTGGTATTGTCCACTAATACCCCATTTCTATAGATGACAGGGCCCGAGTAGATAACTTTATTTTCACCATAGAATCACTTCGATCGTATGAGGAAGACCTTGTGTTTTTGAAGTAGCCCAAAGGTAGTCCGCAAATGATACATGTGTTCTACCCATGTTTTACTGTAAACTAGAATGTTATCAAAGAACACTTAAACAAATTTACGAAGATGGGATTGAAATACTCCATTCATCAATGACTGCAATGTAGAAGGTGCATTTGTAAACCCGAATGGCACAACCAAAAATTCAAAATGTCCATGATGAGTTTAAAACGCAATCTTCTCAACGTCTTCGGAAGCCATTCGAACTTAAAAGTACCTTAATCTTAGGTATTATTTGGAGAAATATTGGACAACATGATGTTCATCCAACAACTTGTCCACAATTGGGGTAGGAAATTTATCCTTCACTGTCCTGTTGCTAAGCTGCCTGAAGCATGTGAGGATAGCAATAAGGCCTTATTGCTATTGATCCCGATCCTCGCAGCAAGGTGATCCTGTGATCACCGGCTCTGTAAGAGAAGTCCTTAAGGTTCTTGAAATATATCCGAAAATCCGTAATGAGCTTTTCCATTGTTGCTACATGCGTTGCTCCATCTTGAATCAAATGAAACTGTCGGTATTTTTCTTTCACTAACGTTCCTTGCTAAGAAATTTGCCTCCCATTCAAGTGAAAAGTCAATGTGAGGTAGTTGAAGTCCCATAGGATGGGGCTTAAAAGTCCTAAGCCATTTTACTCCTAGGACCACATCAAATCCATCCAAGGTTAGCACAAATAAATCAAGAAGGAAAAATTTAGAATTAACCTGTACTTGGACTCCCCCACAGATGCCTAGGCTATGCACCTTTTCACCACGTGCTACAGTTACTTGCAATCCAGATTAATGTCCACTGGTAGTTTCAATAAGAGGGCGATTTGGTGATTTATAAAATTATGCATGCTTCCAGAATCAACAAGGATCAATATTTTTCTTCCAGCAATTGCATAGTTTGAGAGTTCTTGCTTTCGGTAATTGCACGGAGAGAAATCTCAGGTTCTAACAAATTGGCTTCATCTTCGCCATTCTCTTAGTCATCCATTAAGAGGCAAAAAATTTGTTTGCACTTATGCCCAAGTGTGTAAAGTTCATCACGATTAAAACATTGTCCTTCGCCCTTTGTTCAAACATCTCAACCTTGGACGATCTCCTTATAGGGGGTGCTACAACACTTCTTCCCACATTGGATGTCGACTTTGAATTGCTACCCATCTGTGATCTCGGTTCTTGGCTGGTTGCTAGAGATGGGGTAGTCTCGAATGATTTCGAAGCTGCCCATGTTGTTTGAGGTCACCCGATACTAATATTGCCACAATTGAGTTGTATGTTCCTTTCAAAACCTTGAGCCAAATTCATAGCAATAACCAAATTAAGGGAATTTTGCATCTACACATCCACCCTTAATGTTTCAATTAAACCCACAATGAACAAGTTAACCTATTGGTCTACCCGTACAAAAGTTGCTCTCGAAAGGAGAGTTTGAAACTTGCATTGATACTCTTCCACAGATCCAATTTGCTTTAGGTTGATCAACTAGTTAATGGGGGTTCAAACCTAAGAAGGCAGAAGGATTTGAATTAAGCCCAAATTCCTCCGATTCTAATTCGTAGTACCATAATTGCAACTCTTTTGTCAAATGGAATGTAGCTAATTCCACTTTATCCTTTTCTTCTGTTCGTTGATGGATAAAAATTGTTCATATCTATATACTCATCCCAAAGGATCCCCAATCCCATTATAGGAAGGAAATTCCAACTTGCTATATTTGGGGATGATTGCAACTCCCTATGTAGCGACTTGATGTTCGCCGGATGATTTTGCCACGGCTGGTCGGTGGTTGCCCACGGCTACAGTTCCCTTTACTTTGTTTTCCCTACCAGAAAAGTATAACTCCATCAAACGCCTCAATTCCTGGATGCCATCCTTGATCTCTAGCACCTCCTTGCTATTCTCTATGAGTTTTTGTTTCAGATTGTGAACCCTCATTGTCAACTGCTCAAAATCACCCATGATAACCTGCTCTGATACTAAACTATTGCAGGCTCGTGAAATGGATCTCATCACAGTTTTGTTAGTGGGAAAGTCTTCTTGATTTCCCCTAGTTCTTTCACTCTTCGAAGAACCTATTTTGAAAGATTTCCTAATGGTGACTTGTAAGAGATCACCAACTCCATCTGCACTTTTCTTGACTCAAACTAATAATACCTTCATTGAATATTGTCCTCCCTTAAATAGAGAAAGGACTTAAGTACAAAAGGTAGCAATTTTTATTTTAGAATAAGATTCCTTATTTGATTACTCAATAACCAGCACCAAAATTGAATTAGCCAAATCTAACCTTGAAGAGCATATTCAGCCATAGATCTGCAGGGAAAAGACCCCTTGTTATAGTCCTCTATTATGCCATCTTCTAACGCAAACCTGAAAGACCAGAAAAACGCGTAGAATTTTGTCAAAAAAAAAAACAGATATTCGTAGAATTCGGTCAACACGAAAATACTGATCTCTAACACAATACGACAACCAAGATCAGAAAAATACATTAACAAAACCAGATATTGCATCAATAATCAACCAAAAGGGGACTAGTGAAACCAATTAGAGATGCGAGAGCCGCATGACCTCCAAGAACTCAATAATTAAGCCATTGCTCGATGTATCCTGTAAAAACAGATTGACTGTGTCTCAGATTTACGTGTTTACAGTTCTTAATACTCAAAAAGTAGAAGACAACAAAAGACAACTTTCGTCCACAGCAGTTTCTCACGCATCCGCTCATCAGTAGTTTTCAGATCTACGAAAGCCAAAATAGGGTTCAAGATTATAACCGAATAATTAATCAAATACTACAAAGAAAGAAGACGCCCAACAAGAAACCGTAGCCATAATCACAACAAACTCTGATAGCCTAGGAACCACTAATGAAACAACAATCTCTATTAGGAACATCTTCTAGGATGACCGTAGGATTCAAGATTAGACATTTCAGCTTCTCTCACATCCTCTCCATCGGAGGTTTTCAGATATGTTAAAAGTTAAAGTCAGAATAGGATTCAAGATTATAATCGAATAATTAATCAAACACTACAAAGAAAGAAGACGTCCAGCAAGAAACAGTATCCATAATCAAAACAAACGCTGATATCGGAGGAATTTCTTCAATAAAATTACAATCCATTACGATCATCGTTTAAAAACCCATATCTTCTAAATCCAACTCCAAATCGTCTTCGTATCGGCAAATAACCGCCATACACACCAATTTCAAATCTAAGAAAACCAAAATAGGATTCAAGATTATAACTGAATAATCAAAGACTGCAAAGAAAGAAGCCGTCCAACAAGAAACCGTAGCCATAATCAAAACAAACTCAGATAGCCAACTGATGAAACGACAATCTCTAGTAGGATCAAATTCTAGGATGACCATAGGATTCAAGATTAGCCATTGCAGTTTCTCTCACATCCTCTCCATCATAGGTTTTGAGATCTGTTAAAACCAGAATAGGATTCAAGATCAAAAACTAACAATGAATCAAAGGCTATAAAGAAAGACAGCGTCCGACAAGAAAAAGTAACCATAATCAAAACAAACGCTGATATCGGAGGAAGTTCTTCAATAAAATCACACTCCATTACGATCATCGTCTAAAAACCCATATCTTCTAAATCTAACTCCAAATCGTCTTCCAAAATCGGCAAATAACCGCCATAGACACCAATTTCAGAACAAATATCAAGCTATTCGTCAAAGAAACATCGAATCGTCCTCTTCTTCCTACGTCTAAACATATCAAACACCATTATAAGAAGTAGAGAGCGAAAGGGAACAAAGCAGAACCCGATTAAAAAAGGGAAAGGTTGGCTGTAAGGTTTGCGGGGGAAGCGTATATATATGATTGCAAAGGCCAAAGTTGGGACCGTTGTTTATGGCGAACGGTTAAGATTATTTCTTTGAAATGAGGTCGGTGGGCTTCAACGGCTGTGATCCATTGTGACTAATTCTGATCTGTATATGAGTCTAATTAGTTATGCTTGATTGGACGTATTTATTGTATTATGAAATCGGATTCCCCTATTTTAATAGAAATCATAGTTAGACACAATCTATGCTCCATTGGTACTAAATATTGCCTTCGTTAGGATTTGCGGCACGGTGGAGGTAAGTACTTATCCACCGTAGTTTTTAAATATAGTCACTTATTTAAATCTGTGATGAATAATCGGAGGTTGGAGAAAACTGCGGTGTCACTGTATAAATCTATAAGCAAAAAAGAAGTTGCAGTAAGAAAGTGCTTCTGTAGTAGAAATTTTACTTTCTATTAATAACGTTCTAATAATTATTAGTTTTCACTATGACTAATAGAAAGCAAGTTCAATGTAACGATTTCTTCTTACTTTAATTTAATATTTTCTTATTTATAATTTAAATTTATATGACTAATAATATTTTTTATGAAATATTTTATTTATTAAATTTATTTTATTTTTATTTTTATTTAATATTTTATTATTTATAATTTTAAATTTATATGACTAATAATATATTTTTACAAAATATTTTATTTACTAAATTTATTTTATTTATATTTTCTTATTTTAAGTTAATAT
>JAOQMS010000006.1:2671441-2694653 GCA_027563885.1 Erythroxylum longipes | reverse complement strand
TTTATTTTTATTTTTATTTTTATTTAATATTTTATTATTTATAATTTTAAATTTATATGACTAATAATATATTTTTACGAAATATTTTATTTACTAAATTTATTTTATTTATATTTTCTTATTTTAAGTTAATATTTTATTAATTATAAATTTAAATTAGGGACATGTGCTTTTAAAGATGTTCAAAAAATTAAATATATAAGATTATAAATTTTAATTTTAAAATTTTGAATTTGAATTAAACTATAGTAATATTGTATATGATAAAGATTGAACAAATTTTAAATTTTTGAAATAAATATAAAGAGAAAGTTGAAGTTTAATTTAAGAAAGAAAATGTTAAACAAAATTAATTAACTTATTTTAGGTTATAAAAATTAGGCAGTTCATAAAAATCGGTCAACTGATTAACAAACTGATCGATTTCTAATGGTAAAAGTTATTAAAGTAAATTGAACAAAAAAATTGGTCAATTTAAAATTTTTACGATTGAATAAGTTAAATAGATTTGATTTTTAATTATTATTTTTATCATTAGGAATACTATTATTTATTTTGAATTAATTTAAAAATTAAAAATTAAAACTTATATTTGTTTTATTAGTTTTGTAAGCAATTTTTGAAAGAATTTATATTTTAATAAAATATATGTATACATCTATTTAATAAATTATGAAAAATATAATATTAAATTATTAAATGATAAAACAAATTATAAAAGTGTTGGAGTCTTTTAATCTTATTTTTATTTTATAAAAATATTTTGTTTAATTTAAAATATAATTAAATTCAATTAAAAAAAGTAAAAAAGTTCTAAACTCAATTTATCTTCATTCGTTATAATGCATAATTACAAAATTTTTAAATTATTTTTTTTTTAAAGTTAATAATTTTCTTCTACTTTATTTTATATTAATGCTTAAATTTTATTTTTCTTAAATTGTTAGTTTATTTATAACCACGTAATTAATCATATTTGACCTAATAAATATTTAAAATGGTTGATATCAAATTATATTTTTCTTAATTCTTTTATTATTATTGGGCTTTTCTCAAATTGATTATATCTGAGAATGTGATAAACCTATTTATATTTAAATCTTTTCAGATGATAGGTCACGTTAAATTAACCTCAACCATTTATTATAAATGAATGACTAAATATGAAGAGAGAAAAGGAGAGTAAAATATGTCAACATTATTTCACCTAATAGAAATATAGTTATGTTTTCAAATTTTGTCTTTAACATTAAAAATTTACCGACACAAGAACCTTAAGATTGAATATCAAATTTTATCTTTGTTATTAGCTTAAATTAAAATTTTTGAAACAAATTTAACATATATTTCGTGTATATAAATTAAGTTTAGTTGACAGGTTCATGACTCTATAATTGTTTCAACAAGAATTCGTGCTGAGAAAACAACTAATTAGAAGTGAAATTTGAAATAAAAAGAGTTACAGTTATATTGATATTATATATATAGCATTTAATATATGCATCAAATACAAGTGAAATTTAAAAAAGATAAGAAATGAAAAACATAACTATATCAACTCAATTTGTATTGACCACAATTCTCATTTGGTACAAATTTCTTATTATTGAGAGGAGCCTCTTCATCAATTTCATTCAAATTCATTGCATTAAATAACATGTCAATATTTTTTCATCCTAAGACAATCTTTCAAATTACTCTCTTCCACCAAACTCAGTTTTTCATAAAGCCAATATGTCAAAAGATCAATATGATCAAGAAAGATTGAAACTACAAAATTACTTTTTTTATTAAGAGTCACAATAAACAAATAAAATTAAATTATTAAAATTACAATAATTATATTCAACTTAATAATAATAACATGTCTTTCTCGAAGTTTTAAATCGTATAAAATAAAGACCAAGTCTTTCAATCTTTTGTATTTCAATCTATTCCAATTCAACTCTAATTCCTTTCACACCATGTTGCACTCACAAATTGACTCAGAATTCAGATTGCAAACATTTGTAGTTCTGAAACACCAGTTCTGAATTGGTCCCCTAAGCAACTATAAGACAATAAAAGTAACACTATAAATAAAATAAAGTGATGATTAATTTTCAACTTATAACAAAAATGAAAAATATATACCTGAATTAAGCTTGTCTTATTGACAAATAGCAATAGACATCCTAAAATCATTAGAAGCATCTTTATAAGTCTCTATTTATGAGCTTATAAGATCTTACATCATCTCATGGGTAACAATTATTGTAATATTTAATAACATTCTCTTATTAACTTCAACTTTCTTTACAAATTTTGGTCTGAAATAGATAATAGGATTAAAAAATGTCTCAACTACAAACAATAAAGAGTAAAGTTGTCTTGCTCATATTTTATTGATGATTTTAAGATAAGGTGTATACAAAGAAGACATTTTTTAGAATGACCTTGACTGCTTCCTTTACCTCCTCCATGACATTATAAAAACAACTAATTATTACCTTCTCAACGCTATCAGTTGAACGAATTACTCTAATCAAAAGTTCACAAACTAATATTACAAATTGACACTATAACAAAAATTCACAATCTTCAAGTATAATTTTAGAAAGTTCCCCTCTAGCATTAAACTTGGCATACTGAGATACGACCTACTTATCATTTATAAATATTTGTCTCAACTCCTTCTTTATCATAACAAAACACCAGAGTAATAAAAAATTAGTCTCAAATCTTGTAATAGCATGACGATACAAATTCCTACCATTGGTAAAATATCACTTCTTTTGTTTCTTCACAATTTCATCAGTGATAAGAAATAGTTAACATCTTGTATATTTTTTAACATCAAGTCAATGTAATGTGCAACATAAGGAGTCTAATAAAAATAATCATACCTACTTTGCAATCTTTTCCAAGTTGCTTCGCAAGTATAATCATTATTAATAATGAACTGAACAATATTTTTTGGCCCAACTTTATTCACAACTTTATCAAATATTTGAAACAGAGTATTATCATTTCTAATAAGGTCAGACACGTCAATAGGCTTCAAAAGCATTGTTCCTTTAGCATCATAAACTAAAAAACTGAAAATAGACTCATTTCTTGTATTTGTCTAACCATCATACATAATTGAACACTTATAAGTTGCCCAAATCATTATTCTTTCATCAAAATAACTATTTATTTTATAAATATAGATGCTTTGAAGTTTACCTCTATAGTTATTAATTGAAGGTGCCTTATATCTTAGACCATAAGAGGCAATAACATCCAACATGGGTTGGTAATATTAAGATTGACGACATTGAATGATACCATTATCTAGCCATTACTATGTCCACATTATGAATTGTTTCTCTAGGTTATAAGACACTACGGATTAAAGGTTGAGCTACAGGAGTTGTTTGTGGTGCAAAATGTTAGACAACTGTCTGCTCTACATCAACTTTAATCCCAACTAAATGCTTTTTTAATATGATGATTCTTCCACTTTTCAAATACTTGTTACAATAAACAAATAATATGGTTCTTCATTCCAAGAACCAATCTAACATGAGCCCATATTTGATTATCAAATCATCCTAAAACGATTAAATTATTAGGGATACTTGAACTTCCTTCAATTTATCTAAACAAATATATATATATATATATGTCAAGATTAAATTAATAAATTCATATTTAAAAATAAAGTTTTAGTATATATCATTTCATTTCATAACTATAAAAATTCAATAGTCAATTATATGCATATTTACATGGACTCTATCTTATATCTTTTTTTTATGATAACACGCATTGCAAAAATGACTTTATTATACTAAATAAAATGCAAAAATTTTACTTGAACATTTGTAATTTCATATTATATTGGGTAATGAGTATACTCTTATAATTCAAGGCATATCTTAAAAGTCATTTTAAAGGCATACGAAATAAGAAAAATTAACATGGACTATTTTCTACTTTGTATTTAACTACTCATAAGATAGAGAGGATAATGAACGTTTAATGAATGTGTACTTACAATATTATTTTCTAAAGACAACAATGAACAATAAAAGAATGCAAACTTTTATCTTAACTAAGTTGCATATTAAATGATTGAATTATATATTAAATCTTACCTTTAAATAATCAATCATATATTAAATACTTTAATTAAATAATAATTAGTAAATTTTATGTCTCGTATAAATCAATTAACAAATTAAAATTTTAGTAAATCAAATTTGATCTCTTTTTTATGATTATTAAGATAACAAATAATCTGAAAAATCAAATAAATGAAACTTCAGTTCCTATCATCAGTGAAATCTTTTCTCATCAAATTTTGGACTCAAGCATACTTATAGATGAAACTTGGTCACTTTTTTTGCTTTCTACACAGTTTCATCAATGATGCGAAAATATTTAGCATCTCTTATATTTGCTAACTTCAAGTCAATGCAATTTGCATCATAAGGAGTGCAATAAAAAGAATCATACCTACTTTCCAATCTTTTTCCAACTGCTTTATAAGCATAATCATTATCAGTAATGAACTAAATAATGCTTTCTGACCCAACTTTATTTACAACTTTGTTAAATATCTGAAACAAAGTATTATCATTTCTAACAATGTCATATGAATCAATAGACTTTAAAAACATTACCCTCTTAGCAGAATAAACTAAATAAATTGACAATAGGCTCATGTCTTCTATTTGTCTAATCATTAAACATTATTGTATACCCACGAGTCTCCGAAGTCATTCTTCTTTCATCTAAATAACTGTTTATTTTATAAACAGAGCTATTTAGAAGTTTACTTATATAGTCATCAATTGAATGAGCCTTATATCCTGGACCTTAAGAGGTAATAGCATCCACCATAGGTTGGTAATAATAACATTAAGTAACATTGAATGATACTCCTGAATCATACTACCATCTAGTCATCGCTATATTAGTCGCTTCTCTAGAATGTAAGGCACTACAAATTGAATGTTGTGCTCTAGAAGTTATTCGTGGGGTTTATGTCTAATTGTTTATACACACAATGACGCATATAAAGTCAACAACACAATCTATTTCATATTTTCCCTATAGTTTCAACTTAAAATTTCCAAAATTTATCTTTTTTTACAAAACAATACAATTCCAATAAATCAAATTATTGAAATATTTTAACCAACAATAATAACCCAACAAGACAATATCTCCATTTCCAAATTTTCAAGCCTGATTTTATTTAATCAACCTTTTACAATAAATCACATAACACACATAACTAATCTCAATTCTCAATTCTCAATATCTCATTTATGTAAACTAGAAACAAACTTAAATAAAAGACATAAAAATCAGACCAAGAGCAATCAAATTATTAGTGTTTGTGTGATTGTTTCAGTGTCAGGTTAGGACTTGGGCGAGTTACGAATCAATAGATTGCACACAAGTAGGGACTTAGGATGGTTGTAGATTGGTGGGTTACACATGTACGGACTGCAGGGAGACTGGAGACAAAAGGACATGCTATGGAGGATTTGGTGGGTTGCATGTTGTGGACCTAGTGATTGATGAATTCGTAATGAAAGAGATTGAGAGAGCAGTTATAGGAGACTAAAAGAGCAGTTGGAGGAGACCAAGAGCAACTAGTGACCAAATGAGCACTGACGTGGAGAGCAGCTAGACTGGAGACCAAGAGAGTAAGAGAGTGAGGGGGTTAGTTGCTTGGGTGAAAAACTAAAAATGTGATAATTTGGATCTGAAGGAGGGTGAACGACAACAAAGGTTAGTGTTACAAAGGTTTTTCTAGACACCAAACTTATATCAAAGTCACGTCTACTCCTTTGTATGACAATCTTACTTAGGTCTGTTTAAGCAAGACTCAACCTTCTTTCGTGATCGTTGACCAACAAAACTTTGTTCTCGAATATTTCACTACCATTGAAGTATTTAACTTACACTCTTGCAAGAATACTACGAAAGCACTAAACTATCAAAAGCAATAATAAACATAAAAGAATTACAATAAAAACTAACCTTAATTACTTCCCTAAAAATATATAAAGGAATGCTCTCTCTTAATATGTTCTCTTCCCCTCTATCTCTCTCCTATCTAAGAGCAAAACTTAAATACACTATTTATAGGCACCTCTTGGCTTTACAATTCATAATCTTAATTGAATAGAACTAGCTAGATCACCTCTATTTTTATTATATTACATCACACTAACCAACTGAATGACACCCCCATCCAAATAGATCTTTATCTAATATGATTTAAATACATCACAACTAATAATATAAAAGATTACATTTAATTAGGACTGATAAATCCATTTCCATAAAGAACTCTACTATCTTTAGATGATCCTCCCACATAGTCTTTATCTTTTAGAGCTAATATATATCTATTGTGATCTTATCTGTCATATCATCTAAGATCTTCTCTTGATCTCTATCCATTAATGATAAGTCATCCAAGCCCAAATCCTTTTATAACATATTGATTTGGTCCAATGTTTACCCATCTCAAGTCTATTAGTCATGGCCCATCTATTTGAGCACACATTAAGTCTTTAGAGTTCTCACATGTTTCCTTATGCATGTGATTCAGCTAACCTTCAACCTAAGGTCCATCTCAAGTTATCTTTTAGTCTCACATCCAATCTTACATCTCATCGAAGATTTTCACCAATGGGCACTAACACATGCCAACGCTTGAAAATGCCTGTTTTCCTTGCCTACTCACAATTCTTTGTCTTATTCCTTCGTATTGAGTGTTAAACATTAGTCAAGGCTCGTCAATGCCTAAATGATTCCACTATTAAGACTTATGGCTCTAACAAACCACTCTAAGTAGAAGAATTCGACACCCTCTTCTAAATAATCTATGGGTACTGAATGTGGTTCCCTCAAAGATTCCTTAGTCATTAGCACATCTCCAATGTACCATTTTTCTTCTCCATTGGGTTTGTCCTTCCTTTTGTTTGGACGCTTCTTCCCAAGGCCCATTACACCCATCATAGCATAAAACCAAGATGAGTAGGAAGTGACCTCATGAGTGAAAGTGGACAGAGAGGCAAAGAACATCAACCAACTTATAAATTGACACTCATTTAAAGAGATTCTTGACAATGGATTTCACATTGAGCTTTTTGAGATCAATATAAAACTGCTTGCAGCCTATAAACATGACTGGTAAGCCAGAGATGTAAATGATTGACAGTGTTGCTCCAACTTTATCATCATTGGTGTCAAACTTAGTGAGCAAAATCCCATCAATTACCCTCAACTTAATTGAATGAGGCAAATCAACTAATTTCTGTTAAATTTTGATAATTGGTCAACAATATCATTTCCAACTAATGTCTTTGATATTGGTAAATTGCATAATGTTTTAGTGGATAGTTTAATATGTATTTAGTTGTTAAATTGAATAATTAATGCATGTTTAGGTTAGGATTGTGTTATTTAATTAGACATTTGTATTTTGAGTGTTTTATGGGTTAGAGCATGCCATTGAGCTTAAATTTTGTGTATTTGAGGTGCTTTGATGTGTTTATTAGTGTTTCAGATCAAATATCGAAGAATAGAGAGGATTTGGAGGAAACCTGAAGCAAGGCCCAGGTTGTGACAGAAGCATGAAGGCTCTGCCACAATCGTGCCTCCTTCTGCCATAATCGTGACAGAGAGCAAAATCTTAGGCCACGATCGTGGCTTATGTTACAGACATTGCAAATAGCCTCCTGAACTTGACTTATCGAGGGACATTTGGGACTTTTTGGACTCGGAAAAATCCAAGAGTTTACCTAAAATGGAAAATATTGTATAAAGAAAAGAGAAATAACCCTAAAGGAGAGCTCCAACCTCTGCCACTTTGAGAAAGATCCAACAAGAGAAGAAGAAGAAGAGAGAAGGAGGAGGAAGGAAGAAGGAAAAGAAGGGGTTGCAGTGTTGCCATCTTTCCGATTTATTCCGACCCTTCCAAGTGACTTTTCATTTCATCTTTATTTTTCTTTCATTTGAATGTATAAGAATGATTTGGTAGTGATGGATTTGGGTTTAATGATGATGTTCTAAACTTATTTAGGGATTTGTTCTTGAATTAATGTTAATGTGATTTCTTTTGATGTTAATACATTGGGTGTTGTGATTATTTGTTGTATTTGCATGCTTTAATAACAAATCGAGAGAGTGAACCAATAACAAAATGATTAGATTGGGTAATGAGAGTTAAACAATCTAATAGATCATGTAAATAATCAAATCAAGAATTTAGAAAAAGAGAGATCTCATATGATGGTCCGGTTGTCTATAAGAGGGCTTAAGATCTGATTAGATTTGTGCGTTTTTTATTAATTGAGAGATTTCAAATTCCATAATTCAATTAGGGGTTATGATTTAGAGTTTAATGATTATAACTCAAGAGAGACTAATCCACCCTTCGAAAGTCTAAGACTGATACCGTATTAACACGAAAGTAATCATATTAGTATTTGATGATAGGATAATTTACTGCAAAAAAATTTTTGTTAGTAATGTGTTATTTTCTTGCAGTGGAATTTTCACCATCTCTTGTGATTGTGATACACAATCATAAGAAATTTAAAAAAAAAGAAAGAAGAGAAGGAAGTTTGGGCACAAAGTAGAAGACACATCAATTTGGACATCACAAAGCAACAATGAGGAATCTGCAAAATTAAATGCCAAGAAGAGATAGAGAGAAAGATGGTGGAGAAAATACATCAAGGAGAGCAAAGGACTTTTGCAGACTTCAATGAAGCACAGTTTGGTTAAGGAATTCATCATCCTTATTTGAACACGTACTATTCAGGGTGGCAGAACCACCCAGATTTCGTTAGTCTAACAATGTAAGGACTTACACGGGACATCAAGACTTATTAGGATTTCAACAAGATGATTCCAATTCATGGGATTCTAAATTGGACAAGATCATGAATAAGCTCATGAACATAAAAGAGGCACAGAAGAGACTGAAAGAGAAGTTTGAGCAAGTAACGGAAGATCACGCATCTTCAATTCACAACTTAGAGCTTCAAATAAGATAGATTTCTCGTGAATTTTGTAAGAGAAGTTTGGAAAAATTTCTAAACAACATAGAAGTACATCCATGAGAGCAGTGTAAGGTTATCACACTTAAGAGTGGGAAAGAGCTAAAAGCACCAGCGGAAAAATAAGTTAACTCCCATCTTGTAGAAGACCAAGAGAATAAGAATGAGGATAAAGAAAAGAACGAGGACCCTCGATACATTCCTCCTTCACACTCATTCAGGAAAATTGATGTGATCGAATCATTAAAGGAGCAAGAAGAAGAATAACAGATGACAAAAGGCATAAAGCTTAAATCATATGTCAAAGTCTTTGTTCATAAAGTGGAAGCGGAATAAGAGGTGAGAGTGACTGAAATTAAATAAGAACAAATCACCCTCTTACAGGACAAATTGCTGGATTCATTAGAAGATTTAGGGAGTTTCATTATTCCTTATTTTATTGACAGTTTGTTAGTAAAAAGGACATCGTTGAACTTAATTGGTTATCTTAATTTTTTTAATATTGTCCTTCTGATTATTTTCCAACATGTAGCTTATTTACAAGCTACAAAGCTGAATTTAAGAAACACTGATGGAAGTAAGTCACTCATAATTAATCCCGACTAAGTTTTGAATGATAAGGTCAAGCTAATGATCATAATTTAACATATTTAGTAGTTAGATTTAAATTTTTGTACAGTTAAATTTGTTTTAAATTCTATAAATAAGTCTTAATGTTTTGGAATGGTTGGATTACTAATTCTCTTACTCTCTTTGAATCAATTATAAGATAGATAAGTAATCTCGGTGTCAAACAGATTTGGTTTTTAACACCATTGCCATCATCACCTCAATCACCATGACAGGTTCTATACTCTAACCCTTGTCTTTTATTTTATTGTTATTTTCAATTGTTCTCATGTTTAGTTAATTTTATTCCCACCTTATGTATTTTTGTTTATTCTTCCCACATTGAGGACAATGCGTTTTTCAAGTGTGAGGAGAGTTATATGCATTATATGTTTTTTATTTGAATTTGAATTTTGCATGCTGTATGTTAGTTTATTTAGAGTTGAATGATATGATTTATGTAAATGTGTCAATAGCTAGGACTTAACAGAATCCATTTAGCTTTGAACATAGTCTTTAAGGTTGTAAAGAGTTATTAGCTTGTGAAATTAGTGTTCTAGGTTGTTTCAATTAAAAATGCATTTTAATTAGGATATGATGTTGGTTCATTCACTTTAGAATTTACCACATTCATTTATAATTTTAGGTCAATCAAATATGTAGCATTGATATTACCTTTTCATGAAAATGATTAGCTAAAGAAATGAGGTATGCAATAATAATAATAATAAATGTGTGTTTTGTTTAATAAATAACTATTCTACTGGTCCTTTTTGAAACAAATGGGGTTATGAATAGAGCTAGTAGTCACTTGAGAATGTGATGTAGTTGAGTAACTTGGGGACATTCATAAAAAATGTTTGCCTTTGCGTCAAAGGGCTATAATGACAATCCAACCAAACCAGTTAATAAAAACATGGCTTAGTTGAGTAACCGGGAGATATTCATCACAAATGTTTGCCTTCGCGTCAAAAGGTTAGGTTCATGTTAATTAAAAGTAACAAAAATAGTGTGCTGATTAATAAATCCTACCGATCTTAATGAATAGCTCGATTTTCATGAAAAGCTAATTAAGGATAGTTATAATTTTGATTGATCGAATAATTATCAATGTGTGTGTGTAAGTGACAAGAGTAAATGAGTTTGACATTAAGGTCTTGATTAGTTTTTATATTTGGCCTGAAATATGTGGACACAAATTTCACAAGTTAATAAGTTAGAACAACTTGAGGGATTGTGTTTGTAGTTAAATTTATTTAGTCAAGTTTAATGTCATTGACGCATCATTGCATATGTGTGTGTTTTGTTGTTAATTGTGTTTGGTGTGTTTTATTTTGCTTGTTTTGTCTTTGCTTGAGGACAAGCAAAAGTTTAAGTGTGGAGATGTTGATAATGGTAGATTTCATAATGTGTTAGTGGGTAGTTTAGTTGTTAAATTGAATAATTAGTGCATGTTCAAATTAGTATGTGTTATTTAGTTAGACATTTATGTTTTGAGTGTTTTATAGGTTAGAGCATGCCATTGAGCTTAAATTTTGTGTATTTGAGGTGCCTTGAGGTGGTTGTCAGTATTTTAGACCAAATATCGAAGAACGAAGAGAATTAAGAGAAAACCCAGAGCAAGGCTCAGGCCCACGGGCTGCCACGATTATGGCTTTTTTGTGCCACGATTATGGCAAAGAGCAAAATCTTGGGACACGATCGTGGCGCTATAGGCCACAATTGTGACCTACGCAACAAACAGAGCGGACAACCTCTTGAACGTGACTTATCAAGAGACATTTGGGACTTTTTGGACTTGAGAAAACCCTAGGGTTTACCTAAAATGGAAAATATTATATAAAGAAAAGAGAAAGAACCCTAAAGGAGAGCTCTAACCTTTGCCACTTTGAGAAAGATCTAACGAGAGAAGAAGAAGAAGAAAGGAGGAGAAAGGAAGAAGGAGAAGAAAGGGTTATAGTGTTTCCATCTTCCCGATCTATTCCTACCCTTCTATGTGACTTTTCATTTCATCTTTATTGTTTTTTCATTTGAATGTATAAGATGGATTTGATAGTGATGGATTTGGTTTTGATGATGATGTTCTGAACTTCTTTAGGGATTTGTTCTTGAATCAATGTTAATGTCATTTCTTTTGATGTTAATACATTTGGTGTTGTGATTATTTGTTGTATTTCCATGATTCGGTAACAAATCGAGAGAGTGAACTGATAGCAAAATGATTAGATTAGATAATGAGAGTTAACCAATCAATAGATCCTGAAAATAATCAAATCGAGAATTTAGACGAAGAAAGATCTTGTGTAAGGATACAGTTGTTTATTAGAGGGATTAAGATCTGATTAAATTTGTAAGTTTTTTGTTAATTGAGAGATTGCAAATTCCATAATTCAATTAAGGATTATGATTTAGGATTTAATGATTATAACTCGAGAGAGAGTAATTCACCATTTGAAAGTCTAAGTCCGATACCGTATTAACTCAAAAGTAATCATATTAGCATTTGATGATAGGATAAATCCCCCTTCTCATCTTCGACTAATATTCCTTGTGTGATTTCCATTGTTAATTTAGAAGTGCTCATTTTGACTCTTTGTGTGTTAATTTTACATTTTAATTCCAATAAATCATCTTCATGTGTTTATTTTTTGTGTAGTTTTTATTTTCTTTTTAAATAATTCCTTAGGCCTTAGAATTTTTAAAAAAAAATCTTTAGGCCTTAGATAAATTAGGATTAGATTAGTTTAACAACTCTACGAGGGATCGACACCCCATATATTGCACTCGTAACCTATACGCTTGCAGTATTTTGAGGGTTTTAAATAGACTAAAACTTGCCTCAACAGTCTCTCTAACAAATAAGACCAAATCAAGATTGTTGAAGGAAATAAGCTTTGAATCGAATCTCATTAATGGCTTATTATCCTGCATTATGCTAATAGTATCAACAAGCACATCATCAAAGACATATGTGTTGCCTCTAAATAAGTTATTACATTAGTTCCCTTTAAAGATGAAGTCTTAGCTACATAAGCTCCATCAACATTTTCTTTAATTTCATCATCCTTAATTGATCTTCTTTGATTCCAAAACTTAAAGAGTTTTACGTAATTATGCTAAGGTTATTTTTTTATTGATCTTTAGAATCTTTATGTGACAAAATTTTTAGCTCATACTTTTTAGGAAGAGTTATGAGAAGCTTGTCTGCTACTTGTTAAATAAGAAATTTTTCACCAAACAATTTGATTTTATTGACAATGGATGTGAGCTTGCTTCTATATTCCTTTAAGCGTTTAAAATTTTCAGTGTTAACATCTCAAATTCTTTTTGAGATTCAAAATTTGCATCAATCTTGATTGATTGTTTTCAAACTCTTCCTTAAGCTTCTCTTATTCTTCTGTAGGTGATTCATAAGCCATTATGCTTGTAAAAATTTCCCTGACACGGTCAAATGTATATAAGAGAGCACTTTTAGTTTCCTTGCCACTTCTTTGTCAAACTTTTTGATTTGATTTGGTGTGAGATTTTCTTGAAGTAGGTGGGACTAATATCACTATAAACAACCTCTAACAAACTCCGAAGCTTTTAAATAGGATTTCATTTTAATGGCCCATAAGTGATAATTCACTCTATTAAAAATAATGATAAGAAGAGAAAATTATTTGATGCCATTACACAAAGGTTAAACACTTATAAAAATTTTACTCTATCCTTGTAAGCTCGTAAAACCTTAGAGCTTTGATACTACATGTTTTTTGAAAATATAATAAGCAACAAGAGATAAATTTTTGCTTGGCAAAAGAAAACTTTACTGTTAGCTTAACTCAACAAATCAGAACGCCAGGCCTAAATAAATAGGCAAACACTAACCTAAACATTTATAAAAACAAACTACTAAGCAAATTAATGTGGAATGAATAGCCATTAATCCAAATATAAAACTCAATAATAAACACTACTTCCCACAACTTATAAAAAATAGGAGACAACTAAATATTAGGTTGCAAGCACTTTAATTAACTTGGAAATCGTCATAACAAATTGGGATTGTGTATTATTTTTCATAATTTTTATTAGTTTGCTTAGGTAAAATTTTTTTGTTGATATTTATTTGCTAATGGATCATGCTTAAAAGGTCTATTATTTCAACACGAGTAAATGTAATAGTAAATTAATTTTAAATAAAATTTTACATTTAAAAATTATTATTTTAAATAATTTTAATCAATATTATAAAATTATAATTATAATTTATCCTAATTTTTTAATGAACTCTTTTATTGGTGCCATCCAAAATATGACAGGATTTGTTTGTTTCAATCTATGATCCTTCCATAAATAGACCACTACTAATATATGACTTTATCAAAATAGAGCTTATTCTTCATAAAGAACGAACTTGTGTAAAAAATTGATTTTTCTTTAATTTTGCAAAAAAAAAGTAGTTAGGGACATTTGACTTTACTAATATTTTTTCGTTATAATTTTCGGTTTTTATTTCTTGTTTTTAGTTTCTGTTTTTCAAATAAAATAAAAATAAAGTTGGTTGTAGTAGTTATAGTTTTATTATGCATATTATATAAAACTTAAGTATAAATAATTTTTTAAAATAAATAAAATAAAATAATTCATTTTTATCTCTTATGTAATATTTATTAATAAATTACCAATAAAATTATAATTTAATAACTAATTTTTTATTTATAATATAATATTTTTTATGATTTTTAAAAATTTTATTTGAAATTTATATTCTAAATATTTTTTAAACTTAAATTATATTATTATAATTATTAAATTCAAATTATATTATTTTTAGATTTAACATCTTATCTAATTATAAAATTAAGTTAATAATTAAATATCTAATATTAAATTAAATTATTCATAATTTTTATTTATAACTTTAGGTGATTCACAAGCCGTTATGCTTGTAAAAATTGATTGATTGCAAGAGGATTGTTTGTCAATACAAATTAATTTATTTAATTCGTATTTCATTTATTAAACTCCAATTTAAAGGCTTAAAATTTTAAAAATTTATAGATGAATTTGAGCTAAACAAAGTCAACAAAGTTATAGGTTAAAGCTCGATTATAGCAACTTTTGTACATTGGGTTTTTAGAATTAATAGCTAATTTAATCAAAAACAACATATATACCCACTCAAAATTTTCGTTAACATTTTTATAATGACTGATAAATAATTAAAGTTCATACATATTTTTTTGTGAAATAATATTACATAAAAATTCATACACAAGTAAATCATTTCATATGAAGATAACCTTTTAAACTCAATCCTAACTTGAAATCTAATCATTCCATACCTAATCTGTTTAACTTTGAATCAAAATGAAGCCAAATTAGCAAAACTCTACATGACGCCCTTTAAATAACTCGGAATCTAATCATTCTATACCTAAGCTATTATTTTTGAGTTAAAATGCTGTGGATCAAAATGAGGTCAATTTTGTGAACTCTATACAAATTTTACATCAATTCAACAATAAGGAAATATAGAGTCCCACTACTTATTTAATTTTGAAATGAACTCAAAGTACGACTTTAAATTTGAAACTTTTAGAGGTTTCCAAGTTCAACTCAACTCATATTCAGAACTAATAGAACCAACTCAACAGTTGGGACATCAGATCTGAAAGCAATCCTATTCACTATAAGAAAACACACGAGAGAGAAGTTTCGATATAATTTATTTAGCACCTTTAATTTTAAGGACTATATGAACATCAAAATTATACTAATTTGCATGCCCTCCTCCTT
This sequence comes from Erythroxylum longipes, assembly GCA_027563885.1. Classification (NCBI taxonomy): domain Eukaryota; kingdom Viridiplantae; phylum Streptophyta; class Magnoliopsida; order Malpighiales; family Erythroxylaceae; genus Erythroxylum; species Erythroxylum longipes. Next base: position 2,679,204 of record JAOQMS010000006.1, on the reverse strand, counting down.
TTCCCGGGCTTGGGACCGGCTGTGTGGATTGCACATCTAACACAGGCGGAGTTACACACGTTCCTAAAGACACCTAAGCAAACCAAAACAAACAACAGAAGCCAAGAGCGCACAAATTAGAACGATTTTGTAAGGACTTGTAAATTAATATTTTCCAATTTTATAAAAAAAAAATCATAATATAAATATGATACACAAAATTATACAAGGATTTCAAAATACCAAAAAAAAATCAATTACTAAATATATAGAAGTTTATTTAAGGTTTAACTATAGCCAAAAAATTGTAATCGATAAAATGCATTTATCACTCCATAAAAAACAAGATTTCATGCGACAGATGAGCACACAACCGGAACAAACTGACACAGCAATGGAACATTTCAGTCTTCTTCAATCGGTCCAAAGAGAACTTCAAGCTCTTTGGCATAAGGATGACTATCCACAACCCATAACCTTTCTGAACAAACCACGTAACAGAATAAAGACACCCTTCAATCGTCAAATTAGCAATTAACACATCGTCAAATTAGCAATTAACACGTCCCAGGCAGTTCAGATGATTTTCACTCCAACTTCACCAACATCAAAGACCCTTTTTTGTAAAAATTGATTAGTAGCAAAGATGACAATAGGAGAGCAGCAAAATGCACAACCAATAACCTTTATATTCTTCAACCCATGTTCGTACCACCCAGATAAAGAACGCATACACCCTTCAATCATATCAATTAGCAATTAACACGTTCCAAGCACTTCAGATGATTTTTTACTCCAACCAAAGATTGGATATAACAGAACCCCATCAACCTATGTTTCACATCCAAGAATAACTTTGGAAAAAGTCCAAGAGAATATGAAAAGCATCAGTTCTAATCATGCACCATCCTGAAATTGATCTGCCACTGTTGATGCAAACACATTTAAACAAGTTGATCCAACTGCGTGACTACCACAAGGGGGAACAAGCAGACTGTTACAACCCTTCATTAAACAGAAACCAGATACAGGGAAATTACTCTTTAGAAGTAGATAAATTCCAAAAGAAAAACTTGGTCAAGTTGATTGGAAGAGACGGGAAGGCCAAATAAGCATCATAAAGCTACTAGGCTGATGTGGTCCTTCTCAAGGAAGTGAACAACGACAGCATCATAACAAATTTGAACCAAAATTAGCTTGAATCACACAACCAGATGCTGCAAAAGAATAGGACGAACTACTGTCACAACACATGGCAACAGCACACCAAAATGGCAACGAAGAGCTCAATAGTATAAGCAGAAGTGCCCATATTAAATCCAATAATATGCCATCTTCTGAAGAAATCCGGCCACAATAAAATGTCTTGCAACTGATAACCACACGACAGGCAAGTTTAAGCAAGCAAGGGGCAAAGCAAAAGGACGGATCATATAAGCCCCCGACCATAACTGTTCATAAAATACCAGAACTGCTTATTCTCATTTCTTTTCTCCACATTTTGAGAGTCAAAAACCTGAAGGCAGCAAAATGTAGGGTGTCAAACTAAAGATTTTCCTAGCTATTGTGTTCTCCGTTCCAACATCAACAGACTTAAAATCACCAGTCAAGCTGAAGCAGTTAAGAGTACTTCAAATATCACTTGTCAACACATATTACAAGAAGCTGCATAAGAAATTGTATTTGAAACCATCTTTTCCCTTTTAGAACTGCCCAGCTACGACCATAACACCAACAGTTAGATTGCTTAAAAACCAGTATCAAAATAGAGGATAACCCAATTTAACATGGACAATCATATTCAACCAGATTTCTGCACAGGGAAACTAAGATGGAGATGCAATCAACGAACACGCTAATTCAGATTCAGATACCAAAGGACCTGCCACGTAGAGACCACATGATGATGAAACAAATTAACAGCAAGGTCTTCAATTGTGAGTTGAGGCCACATAGACAAAGGAGGACATGTCAACATGTACAGAACTCTTCTTAGATTGTTTTCCCAAGCGGTCAGAAAACTAAAACATCAAGAAGACACAGCAAAGTGATTCTGAAATCAGAACTTTTAACTATCAAAATAATCTTTATGCATCTTGAAGCTCAGAAGCAAAGTTGATCATCACTCTGAAGAAACTGAAGCCAGCAAATCATCCAATGACATCTTTCTTCTGCCCTGACCGATTACAAGGCATGTGAAGATATAAGCATCAAACTTATCTCACACATCCAATTCCACTACTCAAAGCAGCAAAGAAGATGAGAAAGGAACACCAGTACTCAACAGCATCTTCGCAAGATGAATTATGATCTTATTAAGCCAGGTATACTACCACCCCAAAAAAGAAAGGTAGATGTAACCCATTGTAAACCACAAAGATTGACAGTAAGGTAAAAAAATGGGGAACTAAGAAAAAATAACATGTGGAAAATAGAGGAAGTGAAAGCCAGAATATCAAAGAGGAGAACAAGTTGTCAACATTAAAGACATGCTGAAGTGACTAACTTTGTCAACCAAGACAAGCATTGGATGTCTTTATGCAGCATATAGCTTGAAACTTCCAAATGCATGAGACAACAAGGCTGGAGGAACTCATGTAATAAAAGATTACTTATCCATACCAAAATATCAAGAAGCAGCCCGTTGACAGATAAGGTAAGAAATGGGGAAGTAAGAAAAAATAACATGTGGAAAATAGAAGTGAAAGCCAGAATATCAAAGATGAGAAGAACAAACTTTGTCCACGTCAATGACATGCTGAAATACTAGCTTTGTCAACCAAGAGAACAACCAAGACAGCAATATAGCTTGAAGCTTCCAAATGCATGCGACAAGAAGGCTGGATGAACTCATGCGATAAAAGATAACTTATCCATACCAAAATATCAAGAAGCAACCAGTTGGGAGCAAGAAAACTCCTTTTTGAGTATAATGCAGCATTCAGTGTTTTGAAGGAAACCTTAAACACCAATATAAACTATCTTATACCCAACAAGGTCGATAGGGACATTGAGTGAGAGACAGCAAACGCAAGCTGCAAAAAATAGGATGAACTAGTGTAACACAAGGCCACGTGGGCGACATTGAGTGAGAGACAGCAAACGCAAGCTGCAAAAAATAGGATGAACTAGTGTAACACAAGGCCACATGGGCATACCAAAACAGCGACTAAGAGCTCAATAGGGGAAGAAAAACTTCAGTTTTACTATCCTGTAGTATGTTATCTTCTGAAGGAAACCTGAAAGACCAGAATAAACTGTCTTGGAAAAACCGGAATAAACTATCTTGCTACAGAGCTGTCAAAAAAATTGCAAGTGGAGCAAAAGTGCACATATAATATATGGAAAAAAATGCAAGGAAGTTGTCCGAAGTTTGTGCTATAGATGTCAGCAAAGGATAGTCTCACCAATTCCAAACAGTTCTAGTGATTATCCCGTTGTCTAAACAAGTGACAACAAGCATTAACTTCAAGCACACAAGATGATATGCCTACATTCCACATAAGAGGACCAAAAAATCAAGAATTAAAACTTGTTAAAAAGAGCTTGGTACCGATGTTTTCCTAAAAATACAAAAGACCTGAAACTTGGATCAAAGATGTGCAAATGGGATTAGAATAGTAGCTCAATTACTCAATTCTTTTAGAACCTTGCTTTAGAGGCTTGAAAAAGAAGTAAGATAGCTTACACAAAACTTCCTCCATCATGGGTGTGCTTGAGTGCAGTAAATTCAAACATTCCCGCATCTGTCTTAGATGATTGGATCTTCCAAAACTCTATGGAGGCAGAAAAGTCAACTTTAAACCACCATTTCAAGTTCTAGGGCCAATAAGAAAAGGGCGCAAAACAATACAAGAAGAGATCCATTAGACAACTTCAAATTTTAAGAAACGAGCGGACAGAGGACTAAATTAAATGACGCCGCAATCACCCTTTAATCAGACTGAGGTAAAGCTTGCCTGTTGTAGGATGGGCACCAGAAACAAAATTCAAGCTCTTAAATTTTAACCCAGATAGCAAATTCATAGTCCTTCAAAGAGAAATTGCAGACACAATGCACATAGATTAACCTTACAAGGCTACAAGCCCCAAACCAAATATCAAAACTTCTGCCTTTGGACGGTTTTGTGATTATCCAAATAAACCAAGAGCAAATGATGAGTTATAATCCAGTTAGTACTCAAACCACAGAGGCCCTTATCAGAGGAACCGAGCAGCCACCAACTCATATTTGAGGCTAAAAAGCATGTTTTTCTGAGAAGAAAATCAACTCTGAAAGTAATGGCATGCAATCCAAAGCTTGGAACTCCCATATTACAAGCGGTTGACATGATTTCACACCCACTTCACCAAAGAATGAATATAAGCTTCCAAAAATAAGAGAACACCATCAAGCTATGTTTCAAATCCATTTTAATAACTTGCACAGCAGCAAACATGGAGAAAATGAACACTAGTACAAGGATAAAAATGGCAAAGGTCAATGAGTTGAGTGTACAGTTTTAATCACTTAATGCAGCATTATCCAGAAAAATGCTCAGCTTTGCAGATGAAGACACATTTAAACAAGATGATCAGCTAAAATGAAACAAAGTCTGACAGAAGTTGATCAAATACAAGGAAAACATATTAATGGCAGACAAATCCCGAAAGAAAACCTTTTAATTGACCACAATTATCTAAATGGGTAAACACAAACAAACATATCATAAACATAATAGAGGGAGGAAGAAGACCAAATAAATAACAAAAAAGCTACTCAGTTTGTGAGGTAACACAACCTTTTCGAGTGAGAGAACAACAGAAAAACAATATATCCTTGGGACAGAACTAGCATGAAGCAAACAAGTGCATGCTGCAAAATAATAGGATGAGCCAGTGTCATAACATGGCGACATAAGCACACCTGAAGCAAAACTGTAACGACCAGAATAAAAATTCCTTGCAACTAATAGCCACCAGAGAGGGAAATAGAGAAATGGAAGAAGGACAAACAGCCGAGTATGGAGTAAAGCAGAGAGTCAAAAGATGGAAGTCCAACAACTGTAGGCCTCTAAAATTTATCAGAGCTCATACTCGTATAGCCAACAATCACTCTCTTCTCATAGATCAATATCAAAACTCAACAGCCATCACTTATGAAGCTAAACATCCAACAATGTCCCTAATTGTCCGGGAAGAAACTGCAACAGAACTGTCAAAAAATTGCAGATGGAGCAGAGGTACACACATAATATATGAATACTGCAGGAGATCAGTACACAGTAAGTTGTGAACCAAAAAATTGAATCAGAAAGAATATATTCAAAGATTGAAATAAGAGGAGAGAGACGGATAAAATGAAAAACTGAGCTTGCAGATCCCGGTAAACAGTATTCTCACCATTTGCTGCCGCGACAAAATAGCTATAATGACTGTCTCGTTATCAAAGCAAGCAACCACATGCACCACCACCTAGCATGATGCCCACACTTTAAATTCCATATCACAAGACAAAATATTAAGAACCAATACAAAACTTAATGAAGCCCTTTACTGTCACCAACACTCATCTTCACAAGTATAATGCCTACACCCATAAACCGATTCCTCCTGCAGTTCTGATGGATGATAATAAGGAAAGTTATTGCCATCTCTAAATATGGTTTTCCATATCTGAAATTTGTAAGAAACAATAACCCAAAATTCTTCAATAGCTCACTTTAAATCCATTGTGAGACATGAGAATGTATACACTGAAAGAGATGCAGATAGTCACCAAATAGACGAAACCTCCATAGGCATATACGAGTAATAACACATCACCGAGCACCCACAATATTCGTAAATTAGGAATTCTGTCAAAATGAAAAGACCGATGTCTAACATAGAGACGAACGACATCAGAAAAACAAATAAAGAAAATCACATGTTGCATCAAGAATCAATCGAAAGAGGATGACTTGTGAAACCAAGGAGAGATGAGAGGGCCGCATGACCTTAAAGGACTCGATGATTAGATCGTTTTTCGATGTGTACTGTAAAGACAGATTGAATGTAAATAATAAAAACCAGACGGTCAGAGGCAGTGATACATCAATTGAGAAAGAGACCACAGAGTAACTATGAAATTAGGTAGGGGCGTGACAGCTGCGTGATTTCAATTGTTAGTCGTTTACTGTAAAAACAGATCAACTGCGTCTCAGATATACTGAGAAACCAAAAAGACATTTATCCATCACCCATCACAGTTCCTCTAAAATCCTCTCCAATAATCAACCAAAAGCTAAAAAGAAAAACCGCATCTAACAAGAAATCGTAGCCATAATATAAGAAAAAAATAAATAGGATGACCGTAGGATTTAAAATTTATTAGAGCTCATACTCAAATAGCCAACAATCACTCTCTTCTCATATGATCAACATCAAAACTCAACAGCCACCACTTATGAAGCTAATGTCCCTACTTGTTTGTCCAGGAAGAAGCTGCAACAGACCAGTCAAAAAATTGCGGATGGAGGAGGTACACACATAATATATGAATAACTGCAGGAAATCAGTACACGGTAAGTTGTGAACCTGATCAAAACCCTCTCCACACAAAACCAGAAAGAATATGTTCAAAGATTGAAACAAGAGGAGAGAGAGAGATGAAATGAAAAAATAAGCTTGCAGATGCCAGTAGACAGTAATCTCACCATTTGCTTCCGTAACAGAATGCCTTCCAAATAGCTCTAATGACTGTCCCGTTATCAAAGCAAGTGATCACATGCACCACCACCTAGCATTATGCCCGCACTTTAAGTTCCATTTAACAAGACAAAAAATTAAGAACCAATACAAAACTTAATGAAGCCCTTTACTGTCACCTGACACTCATCTTAACAAGTATACTGCCTACACCCATAAACCGATTGATATACTGCCTACAACCATAAACCGATTGCTCCCGCAATTCTGATGGATGAGAATAAGGACAGTTCTTGCCATCTCTAAATGTGGTTTTCCGTATCTGAAATTTGTAAGAAACAATAACCCAAATTTCCTAAATAGCTCACTGTAAATCCATTGTGAGACATGAGAATGTATACACCAAAAGAGATGCAGCTAGTCACCCAATAGACGAAACCTCCATAGGCATTTATGAGTTACAACACATCACCGAGCATCCACAATATTCATAATTAGGAATTCTGTCAAAATGAACAGATCGATATCCAACATAGATAAGAACGAAATCAGATAAATAAATAAAGACAACCACATATTGCATCAAGAATCAACTGAAAGAGGATGACTTGTTAAACCAAGTAGAGATGAAAGGACCGCATGACATTAAAGGGCTGAATAATTGGGTCTTTTCTCGATATGTACTGTAAAAAAAGATTGAATGTAAATAATCAAAACCAGACGGTTGGAGACAAAGCTACATCAATAATCGATCAGGTAGGGATGCGACAGCTGTGTGATTTCAATTGTTGGTCGTTTCCTGTAAAAACAGATCAACCGCGTCTCAGATATACTGAGAAACCAAAAAGACGACAAAAAGACGATTATCATCCATCGCACTTTCTCTAAAATCTTCTCCAATAATCAACGAAAAGCTAAAAAGAAAGAAAACGTCTAACAGAACTCGTAGCCATAATTTAAGGAAAAAAATAGATGGGATGACCATAGAATTTAAAATTTATCAGAGCTCATACTAATATAGCCAACAATCACTCTCTTATATGATCAATATCAAAACTCAACAGCCACCACTTATGAAGCTAAATATCCAAAAATGTCCCTACTTGTTTGTCCAG
>JAOQMS010000006.1:2659111-2669701 GCA_027563885.1 Erythroxylum longipes | reverse complement strand
GGAAAGTTCTTGCCATCACTAAATATGGTTTTCCATATCTGAAATTTGTAAGAAACAATAACCCAAAATTCTTCAATGGCTCACTTTAAATCCATTGTCAGACATGAGAATGTATACACCGAAAGAGATGCAGATAGTCACCAAACAGACGAAACCTCCATAGGCATATACGAGTAATAAAACATCACCGAGCACCCACAATATTCGTAAATTAGGAATTCTGTCAAAATGAAAAGACCGATGTCTAAGATAGAGAAGAACGACGTCAGAAAAACAAATAAAGAAAATCACATATTGCATCAAGAATCAACCTAAAGAGGAGACTTGTGAAACCAAGTACAGATGGGAGAACCGCGTGACCTTAAAGGACTCGATAATTAGGTTGTTTCTCGATGTGTACTGTAAAAAAAGATTGATTGTAAATAATCAAAATCAAACGGTCAGAGGCAACGCTACACCAATAATCGATTGAGAAAGAGATCACAAAGAAATCAGGTAGGGACGCAACAGCTACTTGATTTCAATTGTTAGTCGTTTCCTGTAAAAACAGATCAGCTGCGTCTCAGATATACCAAGAAACCAAAAAGACGATTATCCATCATCCATCGCAGTTTCTCTAATATCCTCTCCAATAACCGATCAAAAACTAGAAAGAAAGACGACGTCTAAGAAGAAACCGTAGCCATGAATAAAAAAAAAAAATCTGACAGGATGACCGTAGGATTCAAGATTAGCCATTGCAGATTATCTCACATCCTTTCCATCAGAGGTTCCGAGATCTGTTAAAACAGGAATACGACCCAAGATCAAAAACTAACAAATCAACCGAAGGCTAGAAAGAAAGACAGCGTCCAACTAGAAACAGCAGGCATAATCAAAACAAACTCTGATATCGGATGAACTTCTTCAATAAAATCACAATCCATTACGATCATCGTTTAAAAACCCATTATCTTCCCAATCCAACTCGCACTCGTCTTCGTAATAACTGCCAAATACACCAACTTCAGACCTAATACCCAGCAATTCGTCAAAGAATCATCGAATCGTCCTCTGCGTCCTACATCTAAACACATCAACCCCAATTATAAGAAAAGAGAACTAAGGAGAACAAACCAGAAGAAAACACGGAAAAGAGAAGGATGAGCGCAAGGCTGTGGGGGTCGGGAAGCTTATTTATAGAATCGCAAAGGCCAAAGTTGGGGCGGTTGTCTATCACGAACGGTTAAGATTGATTCTTGAAATAAGGTCGGTGGGTTTAAACGGCTGCGATCAATTGTGACTAATTCTGATCTGTATAGGAAGGAGGAGTCTAATTAGTTATGCTTGAAGATACCGCGTTTCTAACTTTCTTTTCCGTGTCGGACTGGGCCTGTTTATTTTTAATCATGAAATCGGATTCCATAATTAAAATAGAAAAACAGTTGAGGAAATTTTTTTGTTCTTTTGATTTTTTTTATCTATTTTATACCAATTCATATCAAAATCATTTTATTAATAAGTTAAATTATCAATAACATAAAAAATATGTTTGAATTATTTTTAATTTATTATTAAAGTCTTTAAATTTATCAATTTTTAATAAAAATATGTATATATTATTTAAAAGAGTATTAGTGTTTTTATTTTTTATTTTATTAAAATAATTATTGTTTAATTCCTCTTACAATATAATTACATTATGAAACACAAGTTAATATGTTTGATTCGAACTCAATTTAATTCCATGGTAAAGATACGTTCTTATTCTTAGAAATGGAATTATTGGATCTCCCCATTTGCAAGGTAAAAATAATGAGTATTATTATCTAAATGTTTTTACTATCATTATCTAAATGTTACAATACACTAATTGAGGTATTCGACGACTTAAAAATAACTAGGGATGAAGCCTAACTTGTTGATCTGACCTGTAATCAAAAGGCCAAGTTGGAGTTAATCGAACTTTAGACCCTATTTTTAGAAAAAAAAAAGAATTCCAAGTTAGATGCTTGTATTGCTTAGAGCCTGCAAACCTATGGCATGGCCTCCATAAATAAAACGATTTCATTTGCTGAAATCGACATTATTTTAAAATTTTAATTTTTTAAAAAAAAGTTCAAATTGGGTCAAGTTAAAATTGGGCTTGACCGATCTGTCTCAAGCCTGGTCAAATTCAAGCTTAGGCTCGCTGTCTAAGGCCTGTTCTGGACTCGAGCCTCGCTCAATGCCATCCCTAGATTTCACACAAGCTCTATTAATATTCATAAAATTAGGCAATTGTTTTTGAATGATATAAACAATTTAACATTAATATATAAACTTATTGTGTATAAAATTTCTTTGGAAAATCTAAAAGAAAGTCATAACTAATGATTATTAAATAGATAATTTAAGCCTTAATTTTGAAGGCTATTTTCTAAAATAATGATTTTGAAAGTGATCCTTTAAGGGTGTTTGTTTATTGTAAGCCTGCTCCAAGCATATTTAATACCAATTTAGTGTCAATAATTAAAAAAACAAGTGAAATTACTTGAGATAAGACCACTTGTTTAGATAATCCAAGAAGGCTTGTTTACTTTCTCGAAATTCCAATCCATTCCTATCAATGCTCTGCACTCGTTCCTCCCCATCTCTTAACTCGGCTCTCTGCTTGTTGAGCCTGCAAATCCCATAAAAACTCGTCAAGAAACATGCTCAGATAAATCACAAGCCTTATTTCAGAAATAAAACAGGAAACCAGAATGAATAGAAGCACCAACTTCTTTGTTCCAGTTAGTGAGTGAAATGATGACTATCAGAATTGCTGTCTGTAAGACAATCCCTGAGATCATGCCTGACCATATACCCTGCAGAACACAAGTTGATACTTATATTAGGTGAAAGAAAAACAATCAATGCAGTTGGTACACGAGCTTGTTCATGCTCTAGCAAAAAGTATTGTCTTATAAGATCTCTAAACTCTATTTAAATCGAGTCTGTTTACTGTCCGTCAAGTAGTTCATTCGAATTTCGTGATTTACGAACTTGTTAAGCAGATTCCACAGATATAAGAAATAAAGTATTGTCCCCCAAATAGAGATAAAGGAAGGGTAGTGTGATTTACCATAACTCCAAAAGCAAAAGTGAAGCCCAAGAGTATGCCAGCAGGCAATCCAGCTATGTAATAACATCCAATGTTGATGTATGCAATAAGAGCTTGCCATCCAGCTCCAATTGCAACCCCTGAAGAGGAATGGAAATTCTCACTTTTGTAAAATGCTAGACTTGTTCCTAAGTTCTAGAATTAAATGGTTTTTGTCCTTACCGGATAGAACAGGTTGAAGGCAGTTCAGAAGTGCACTGAACCCAAGCAACATAGCAAGTTTGGTTGTTTCCTTGGCGACAGCTTCACTGTTGGTGAAGAGGTACGGGAAATACTGTCTTGTTGATAGGACAAGAGTCATGCAAATAGCACCTATAGCCAATGCTGTGATGGAGACCACTACCACTGAAAACTTTGCAAGACGAGCATTGCCAGCTCCAAGTTCGTTTGATACTCTAATACTGTTAAAAAAAAAAGAATGCTACCATTTTTCACCTGCTAAGTACAATAATGTCCTTGCAACCATTTGTTTCCATGTTTTGATTGAGAATTGTGCAGAGCCTAAATTTATGAGATAAAAGATAGCAATAGGATAGGTCAAATCCTAACTTTTGTTTTTCAATTAAACTAGAAATGAAATCAATGTCATTTTGATAAAATCATCCTAGAATTAACAAAATAACATCATTTTAGTCATTTAGTTCTTAAGCCATTATTACGAAATAACATTGAAATTATTCCGGACCAATTCGAGTCACGTCTGAGTCAGGCCAAAATTATCATCTCTATATGAGATATTCAAGGTTTTCAGGAAGCCTGCAGGCTTTGTTCCAACTCTTAACAAAAGGGCAGGGAGTTCACCTTATTGCAGCATTGAATCCGATCGATATCATTGCAATCCATCCTTGTATGTTCATGCTGCAAAATTGCGATAGAAAGTTGATTCAGAAACGAATAATATCAGATTAATACTCAGTTCTAATTAAGACAATAAAAAATTAAAAAGAAACCATAAATATGAGGTAATTAAGTTCGTAAATATTACCAGATAGAGACAGCATCAACTGCTATGAGAGGATTAGGCAGATGACCAGTTATCACAATCAGTATCATCAGATACCAAAATTCCAAGCTGAAATTTAATTATTTAGCAACAGATATCAGCCTTGCAGTTCAAATAACCCACCAACCAGAAGTACAAAACCCGAAGGAGAACTACTACCATAACATAACAGCAGATGCTAATGAAAGCTTGACAAAACCCCACAAATCTGCAAACGCCAGCCATGAAAATCCTTTCCAAGCACCATCTGATTTGGTAATGAAAATGTAGATCAGCTGCAAAATAACTATAAGCCACCATGAAGCATTTAGAGTGATTGCTGCTCCAATTAAGCCCCATCCAAGCTTCAGTATTAACAGCCAGCTGAAAAATATGTGTAAGACCAGTGTCAACGCTGAAATCCAGGAGATAACCATGACTTTCCTCTGTGCTTGGAGAAACTTTTGTATGGGAAAATTGAATGCATAAGCGAACAGTTGTGGAATCATCCATAGAGCAAATTTTCCTTCACAAAACCATGGAGACAGGTAAGCAACTGTTTTTGTCGCTATAGGAAACTGAAAACCTATTTGGGCTATAAAAAGGCCTAAGACCTACTTGTTAAATAGCAGGCCCAATTCATTTTTGCATATTCATTATTCTCTTTTCAAGAACTAATCAATCGTAATTTAATTTGTCCAATCAATAATTCAACTTTATTATTATTATTATTATTATTATTATTATTATTATTATTTAAAAATAAGTTATGAAGTTGGTCCATCTTTTACTATCAGCAGTCAATTGATTACATTCAAAATGGTGACACCGTGACAATGGCATTGCACATAACATACACCTTATCTACGGTTTGCTAATTATATTACTGAAACATTTTTAAAAAAACTAAGAATATTCAATTTATTAAATGGTTGCGTTGACTTTTAAATAAAAATATTATAAGATTCGATACCGGTGGCAGAAGGGAAGCACATTGTTCTAAGTTTAAATATATTTGTAACATGAAGCACGAACTTATAATAGATCTAGGTCAGGACTTGTTCGACAGACAAACCATCTCCGACATGGATATTATATTCAAGGTACCTAAACTTTGTTGCTTGGACTAGAATCAAACGATGAAGAAGTAGAGGATCGATGAAGCAGAGATAACAGTAAAAAAAACAGTACTGACCAGCAGCGTCTGAGATTTGATTGGTCTCTCCAAACACCTTCAAAATGGGAGGAGCCCAGACATAGATAGGAAGCAAAACGCAGGCAGTTGCCACCAAAATGACCCATGATCTTTGCATGTATATACCCAGCATTCTGTATTTTCCTGCACCATATGCTTGGCCACACAGAGTCTCCAGGGCACTCCCCATTCCCAACTGCATGATCAATCAAGAGTATATTAGGTCTATGGTTTGATTTTCCTTACAAAACTAAAACTATGCTAAACCCTTTTTTTTGCTGTGTGTGGATCAAACATTATATCACTGTCATGACTCCATAAGCTATATCTTCCAAGGACATGTCTAAGAGGGTATATGGTCGAACTTACCATGACTCCATAGGCTAGACCTGCAATAACCGAGTTCTCAACGGACACGGCAGCCAGCTCAAGCTCTCCTACAAGACCAGCGAAGGTCTGAGTCAGCGCTCCGAGTGAGTACTGACTGATGGCTGTGAAAATCGCCGGACCTGCAAGCTTCCATAACCTCTTCGACTCGTCACCGAACTCTTTAGCGGTCACAGTGAAACGCCCTTGTTCGTGGCCGTTGATATGGTTCTCCTCAAGCAGCGGAGCGTCCAAGGCCATAGCTTCTAGTTAGCCCCTTTGTGTTTGTTGTTGTGCAAACTCTGAAACCTATGCTATGGCCAATAGCTCTCTCTCTTGTATATAAAATGCCAGGATTTGTCCTTTTCACGCCTTTGGTTAGGTGCAGGCCAAAGTGACTGTTATATGTTGACTAAGAAGATGTTGTATATATACGAATCTGATGTTTCGGGATGGAATATTACTACTCCCGTAAATAGATTTGTCTTTATTTTCATTAAAGCTAGAACTACCTTGCCAGTTGACCATGGTGTAGTAGGAGTCACTTTCCTGTGCTAGAAACACAAGCCTCTTGAGGGGACCAAACCCATATATGTTATCACTTGCACTGTTCATCGATTGGAATTATTAAGTAGCAAAACCAAAGACAAATACGCAATCTCTTTGTCTTGTTAGCCTAGAAGTTTTCTACCGGTGAAATCACCCACCAAAGATGCAAGTTTTCTAATTTCTACTGGTGAAATCACCCAACAAAGATGCTCAGGTGTTGAGTGCTTAATTGGCTATGAAATCCATCAAAGATGTTAGGAAATGACTACTCGATTATTCTGTGTGTGATTTGACAAGTTAATGAAAAAAATAGTACATATGAGTTACTACAACTCCTCATATATCTTTCGACTTGAATTATGTTTCAAACATGTCATTGAGTATATTTCATTTAGACACAAATTATTACAACTCATATGTCTTTCGACTTGAATTATGTTTCAAACATATCATTGAGTATATTTCATTTAGAGACAAAACTTTTTTGACTTGAATTACATTATTTTAATTTATTTCACCAAATTAACTCGTTTTTAACATCGTATAAAATTAAAAAATGTACTTTTATCATCTGCTGTTAATAATTCTCATAGCACCCGTTCACACGCGATAAATCCATCGAGTAAAAGATAAATTTAGTTTTGAGGGAAATCTGCTCAACTTTCTGAAAACTTACCACCACCTTGTGAACAGAGCCACCTAGTCAGGAAAGACGTAATTCTCGGCCATAAGTGTTACAAGTAGCATTGAATCTTTTTTCTTCTTTCACCAAGAACGAGTAAAAGTCAGATAAAGATTCCATACGGGAAGAGGATCACACGATGGATTTGAAAAACTGATACTACTATTAGGCACCCAATACAATTAATTACTTGCTCCAGTTCGAAGATGGTCTTCGGAAACTAACTTTCCAATTTCATGTGGGATTACTAAAAATGGATGGACAGGTAAAATATATGGATAGTGAGACGAGAACCAACCTACAATCCAGAGCTTGAGGAAAATTCACACATGGCAATACCCTTTTTCATGTCTTGAAGACGGCTACAAAAGGGAGGGAGCTCAATTATGCATCCAACCAAATGAATATAGCCAAAGACTGAACCAGCAATCCTCACTACGATTCCTATTAGTAGGTCATTCAAAGAGGTGCCAGCAAGTAAAGCTAGAACGTGGATAAGACCCAGAAAAAAGTTGCATAATTTTAGAGGAGAATGGCTTTTCAGCCATCATGAGCATAAGGACAGACAGTAGGTTAGGGGTCCAGATACACGATTTCTGCTTGCACAGAGGCTCGTCGAAAGCGGAGCAGCTGTTTTACCATCCCCCATCCTCCATTAGTTGGGGCTGGCTTAATAGTCATTCTTTCAAGCATAGGAGAGTTTGAAAGGAGAAAGTTAATGAAGTCAAGTTCAGCTTTAACACCAGATATGCCGACTATTTTTATAAATTGCAATTGGCCAAACAGACAGTTCCATTTATCGTCTTCTGGAAACTTAGTCACTGTGACAGCAGAATTCTGTTCCTCAGGACGAGCCTAAAAAAAATGACAAGATGTCAGAAATTTACAATTAATCATGTGGTTCACAAAATCGATAATGACATAGGAAAATAAGTTGAAAGAAAGCAAGAAAAAATAGAAGTTAAAGTATAAGAAATCACAAATCAAAATCTTCACACAAGGACATGAAATGGAGCTTACCAGCATCTCAAGTTCTTGTAAATTAGGGGCACTTCTTAAGAGGCATAACGCAGCTGAATTCTCCTCCAAATCATTAAAGTTAATGCGTATGGAAAGGTAATTTAGATCAATGCATAGTTTTGGCAGCTTGCTTGGTATGTTTCCCATAGCCAAGTACTGAAACAAACAACAGATTCAGTAGAAAGCATACGTCTCTACTCTATAAACAAATGCCAAAAATTAGGAATTCAAATAGTTCATTAAATTGTTCTTAAAAGCACTAGAATGATGATTGAAGAAAGCTAAATAATCAGAAAGCGTGACAAGAGAATAAGTGTTAGAGAAACAGATAAATTTTGTTGCAGTCACAAAGACAATGAATGCATATAATCTGTGAGTTAAACAACTTTTGGAGATCTGACAAAGTATATGAAGGGACCATTACCTGTAAAAAGTAACTCTGAACCTCAAGTCTTCTGATGCGAGGCAGGTTGGCAAAGAAGCTTAGCAATTTACAATAACCTCCACGAGCCATTCTTGGGTCATTTTTGACATTCTCATACAAGCCAATAGAAACTAGGGTCAGCTGAAACGTATTCTCAAAAATAACATCATCAAAAACACCTCCAATGTCAAAGAACTGAAGATTTGGCGCATTTATATTCAGATGACTGAAACCATCAAAGTTCATCAATGTCAACCTCTCCAGCAGAGGGCAGCCAGAAATAAGATTTTCAAATGCATCCTGAGCCAAGGTAATGTGCTGAAGGTCGAGACTCTTCAAATTTCGGAAGCCTTTAAATGATGGTGGTGGTTTTAGCAAACAATTGAATAGCTCCAAATGAGTCAAATTCTCATAAGAGAATAAACATGAAGGCAGTTTGTAACGTTGTCCCTTCCATATTTCAAGTATGAACTCCTTGATCGGAATTCTTGACAAATGAAGAATCCATCTATCGATGTCAGGAACTCCAAGAAGGTCTCTATGAGAAAGTTTAAACTTGTAGATTGGGCCATGGTGAAGTAAGAGGATATGATCTACAACATTGACAAGCTTATTCTTGATAAGACCTTGGTCTTGGGTAGATAATGTGAGGCAGTTATTATCAAATACAAGATGTGGGATTTTCGCCCATCTGTACCTCCACTTCTTTGATAGAATGCATGTTCTCACAGCGTCCCTAAGTGGCAACTGCAACAAGATTTGCTCTAAAATATGTCCATGTAGGCTGCTGATCCTGTCAAGCTCTGTCTCAGTATCACATGGGAACTTGGGTGGATCTCTATGCATCTGATATATTCAAAGTTAAGGAAGTTAAAAGCATGAATAAATAATATGAACGAAAGCCAAGGACTTTCATGATTTCTTAAAAAGACATTGGCCATTTATGAATAATTACCAATATGCATCAACTAAAAAACAAAAGGTTTTTTTTTTTAAATTTAAATCATAGTTTAAAATTGAAAATCCCAATATAGTATCTCGGAAGTAAATCATCTGTTTCCTTCACATCTTTTATCTGCAACATGAATCGAACAAGATTGCCGGAGGGAATCAAGAAAATATAAATTAATCACTATGAAACACTTTCAATGAGCTGGAAGTGTGCAGAGACAGTAAACATAATTTAAGATTCTCCCATGGAAAGATACATTTAATAAGTGTTATGCACGTAAAACTCAAGTGAAAAAGAAATTACAAATTCATGCAAAAGGAAGTAGAAGCAAACTCTTAATTTTGTAAATTACATGAAGGCGCAAAATTTCCAGAAACAAAGGTGGGGGATATCACGCAAAAGATTAATTTCATCAATTATAAAGCAGTAGCTCTTAATATCAACATTACTCGTATGCCCCTTTGAACTGGGCGTGGAATTCTCAACATGCGAATCCCCATATCAATTAGTTTAATTTATTTAATCAAATTAGAATCCAGAAAGCATGTGTAAGAATTTGAACCACAATAAGATTCAATGGCCTAGTCGTACAGACAGAAATGTGATTCAACCAATACAAAACACACGCAGCAAAGAACATATATAATTCTTGACAAACGAACTGCAACACCCAGACAGATTTTAAGAACGTATCAACTTCGAAACATGACTCAGACAATACAACTATCGACTCTGCATTATTAAAGAAGACAGTGCAGAATCCACCAAAAACATCGGTAGCTGACCATGTTAGTCATATTCACCGCAAAAGCATCCGAAGCTGTCAAAACCTGTGAATTAAGACCGTACGACTGGTAAATGCACAAAATGCGATTCTACGTTTAACTAACACGTCAAACAAAGAACAGAAGAGGATTGAGGAGGAGACTAATTTTGTTCTTCTTATCTTTTACCTGGAAAGGAAGATGTTGATGAACGGATGAGATTTGGAATCGGGTCGGGTCTGCGAGTGTGAGTTAGAAAAAGAACACTCCGTTTGGATGTTGTGAAATCATAACCCACCTCGGCTTCTTTCCCTCGTTTCCTTCCCGGATAAGATGCCTCACAAATTTAAGGGCAGGTTTGCAAAAGAAAAACTGAATTAGGGACCTTATATGAATTTATTGAAAATTGAAACCGCTAAACATAAAAACGAGCCGATTTTTAATCAAAACTACAATTCCATTGCCGGGATTTGAACCCGGGTCGCCTGGGTGAAAGCCAGGTATCCTAACCGGACTAGACGACAATGGAATT
>JAOQMS010000006.1:2623813-2641313 GCA_027563885.1 Erythroxylum longipes | reverse complement strand
CTCACACTATGCGATTCCTAAGACGTACACATATTAATTATTTTGGGTGTAGAAAGTTTCTCCTTATGATAATACTTAAGAATTACTATATTTATTATGTGTTGTCTTTTTGTCTTATATGCATTTAAATGAAAAATTATGATTTATACGCACGATCTTATGTTAGAATATATAGTTTGTGATCACTAAAATGACCAAGCTAGAATGATTAAAATATCATTCATAAAATAGTCATTTATTCGTGACACTCATGAAATGCCAATTAGGAAAATTAATGAATAAATGACGTTCATTGATTCTTAGAACTTTAGGATTTGCCCAAAGGAAAATCATTTTTTCTATAATCATTGAGCATGATTGAAGAAATTAAATTTCTTAAGTCAAATATATTTTTTTTATCTAAAGTTGACAT
Organism: Erythroxylum longipes; assembly: GCA_027563885.1. Lineage (NCBI taxonomy): Eukaryota > Viridiplantae > Streptophyta > Magnoliopsida > Malpighiales > Erythroxylaceae > Erythroxylum > Erythroxylum longipes. Next base: position 2,640,901 of record JAOQMS010000006.1, on the reverse strand, counting down.
ATGTGTTTGGTTAAGAATTTTAATTTCTTGATAACGATGAAAAGTGATATTTATTTATGATTATGTGTTGTAGTATATACCCAAAGGTGTTTTACAATATACTATGATGTTTGATCTGAATCTATAATAGAATTAATTATGAGCATCTAGGTTTTATTTGCAGCAATTTCGCTTCATTCGCAATGTAGCAACCTCACTCCTATCTGACACACACACGTATGCCCTTCGGATGAACGTGCACATGTTCGACAGAAATGACGTGCTAACTATCACACTTTTAATATATCGTATGACATTATAATTAAAATCACAATTAACACAATGTCTAAATCCAAAATCTCCGCATTTCATTTCACAAACCATAATTTACAATGTAGCATGAAATCCATCATTCATGTTTATACAATATCAGCTTATCAGAGTCACAGATCTGTCTACAAAATATACCACATATATGAGGATTTAACAAAAACTAAGACTAATCCTTCAGTACCGGCTGACCGACCTTTGAGCCATGTTCTTCTATCCAAAAGTTGTACCAAAAACTCTTTTAAGCAGTCTTAGGATTAAGTCGTCGTTCTCTCGAACTTGAAAATGTCAACATTACAATTTGGTTGAGTTTTGCAAACTCAGTTGATTAACCATCCTCGATAGTTCACTTTTGTCATGTAACACACAATTTAAGTCATCATATAATTCACGTCATCTCAATTTTCATCATGTAATATCACAAAACACTTTGTACATACTTGTCCCATTTCAAAAATATATACATTTCCTCATTTCATTATAATCATGCAAGACATATTCATCGATAAGCATTCACGTATTTCATACAATACAAGTTCTCAAAACATTGTAATTGCTCAATTTATTCATATCATATGTGTATGCAATGTTTATGAGACTCAAATTTATTTATTACATTGTTGTGACCGAGTGATTTTTTCACTATCCTGTATCTGTTGTAGATACAGGGCTCTATTATACTGTCCCATATCTATTGTGAATACTGGTCTTTATCATACAAATTAAGCCATAGGCTCTTATCACGGATGTCTGAGCTTTAAGCTCTTTTTCATTAGTGACTCCAGTCACAACTGCTTTTATATTTCATGCATTCATGGAATAAATGCATTTCACATTTTCAATCATCATATTCAGTACACTGCATTCGCATTCACATTTCTCATTCACAAGGATCTTCGAACTTGGCCTGACATTCAACATATAAGTTAAGAACACATGTATTCAATCACATTCATATTCAAGGAACACTTCCAATGTATTATTCATACATTAAACGCCTCGAATATTTTATATATGAAAATCAATATACAACATCACATATCAATTCACATTCACATTCACATTCAAGAAACACTTCTAATGTGTTATTCATGCATCTAATGCCTCAGACATTTTATGTCCAGAATTCAGTACACAACATCACATATCAACTCAATTAAAAATTAAACAAACAATCAAGGTGAGACCATTTTAGGTTACTCACAATTGCTTCCTCTAGCTTATTTCCTTGAAGTCTCGGCAATGTCTGAAAGCGGTCGCTCAACGTGCTCTTCTATATGCAATCACATACATTTTCATATTACTACATTGCACATTCAGATGAATAAGCACATTTATATATGTATCATGTATTATGCATGTTCAATGACAAATTCTCGAGTATGTTTCTTTGATACACTTTAGAAACAATTTACAACTCCTTCCAAGCATTCTTTCTTCCAAAATACACTTTATTCACCGTAACCCTTTCAAATTCAATCACTAAATTGATTACATTAAACTCTCAAACCTCTACTTATTTAATTCAATATTGCCTACCTCATTCATAATGCATCAAACACTCTTATCACACATTTGACCAGCTTTTCCCACATTTTCTCAGGCAAATTTTGGGTCAGATTTGTATGGCCATTTTGACCTAGAAAATGATGTTTTAAAACAATAATTTCTTCTAATAAAATGTTCCTATGTGTCTTAAGTTTCAAACTAAACAAAAATCATTCAATTTGGTTCATTATTCCATAAGTTATTCTCAAAATACCACAGACTGTTCACATTTGAAATTTTGGCTAGTGCATGATTGAAGAATTAGTGCACTACAACTTGTAAAACTAATATCTCTCAATTACGATATCTAAAAATTACAAATTTTATACCAATAGAAAGCTAAGAGAATATGATACAAATTTTATGAAGAAAACTTTGTATGATTCAGCTTACATAAATATAGTTTATTCAATAAAAATAGAACACAATTTTTGTTAGGGGTAGTGCTGCAGCCTATGCCAGAACTCAACTTCAAGTAAATTTCAAAACCCATAAGAACAAAATTCAAATTCAATTCCTCTATGAAAATTGTAGCCATATGTCTCTAGTTTATTCTAAATCAAAATCCATCTGATTTGGATATCTATAGATTAATATATGACCAAATTACAGATGCTTATTTAGTAAAAATACTACAACTAACATATTCTAGCCATTCTCTTGCATTCCCATATGCAAATCCGAAAATTCCTACATCTTCCTCCATGTTTCTTTTTCTTTCCATAGTTTTAACTCTCATATGTTACAACCAAAACATCTTATGCTTAGTTCATCATTCCTAACTTAAGTCCTCATCATATCCCCTAACTATCATCACACATGTTTCATTCAACAAATCAAGAAGAAAAATAACATATTACTTACTTGTTTGAGCTCCAAAACCTCTTCCTAACCATATCTCCAAGCATACATGATTATCATCTTTGCATGGTAGATTTGGTTAGGTTTTCAATTAACAAGATGGAGAAGACAACAAGATGGAAGTAGAAAGAAGAAGGGGTAAGAGCTTCGTGAGATAGAGAAGAAAATGAAGAAGAGAGTAAGTAACAAAAGTGAAAGACAAATGAAGATTGTCTTGCAAGATGAAAATATAGTGAGTTTAAAGGCTTGGTAAGTGTCATGACACATGTCATGACACATGCCACCTAAATATAATTGCTAATTGAATATTTACTTAAGCTATTACATATCTCTTAATAATCAGTCCATTTGTCACTCAATTTCTAAACCAATTGTTTCCCAATTTTCAATGCTACTTGTCAATAAATTCTAATGCCACTTGTCAATTATTTCTACTACCATTTGATATTTATTTCTACTGCCATTTATCAATTGCCTTGCCGTTTGGCATTTTTCCTAGTCCACAAATATCCAAAATTTCAGAAAATTTCCTAAAATTCTCAAAAATTCTAAATCAATACATATACACACCAATTCAATTTTCAATACATAAAAACCACAATTCATACCAAAACTCACTTTTATAAATCCATTATACCCAGAAATGTCAATGAATGCATAAACAAGCATTAATATTCACATGTGTGACTATGCTATATTATGCATGAGCATGAAATGCACTTTCTAATTTCTCATTAATCTCTCTTGTACCATATTCTAGGATCCTAACCCTTAACATGGGATAACGAGATGTTACATGTAAGCTTCTTCTGTATTGTATTTAATAATTTGAACTTATCTGAATGGAATGAACAAGTCAATTTTCACTTAGTATGTTGGATCTTAAATTGACACTTTTGGAAGAAAAACCCGTTGCTATTACTAATTTAAGCATTAAGGAAGGGAAGTTAGGTGTAAATGGGTTTTCAAGACCAAACTTGACTCAAATGACAATATCGAACAATATAAGGCTAGACTTGTTGCCAAAGGATATACTTAAAAAGACGACATTGATTATAAAGAGACATTTTCACTTATTTCAAAGAAAGACTCGTTGTGTATTATTATGGCACTAGTAACTCATTTTCATTTATAGTTACACTAATGGATCTGAAAATAACCTTTTTGAATGGAAATCTTAAAAAGGAAGTTTATATGGACCAACTTGAAGGTTTTTCCATTGAAGGAAAAGGTCATATGGTTTGTATTGTTGGACCCCGTTTTTGGAGCCCAACATCGGATATGGGATCATGAAGCTTGAGCTTGGAGGAAGGCTTAGAATTTGAAAATTTAAAAGAAAAATCCTTCGGAAGCAAAAGTGGGCTTCGCTGCGACGAACGGTGGTTTCGCAGTGGCAAATATATTGGAAAATCCCCTGGAACCTTCGGGAATTTTAGACCGCAGCGAGTGATAGAACTTTGTCGCGGCAAGCCTGAAATTTTATCTTTGTCGTGGCGACCATTTGGTCTCGCCGCGGCGAACTCACCACGCCAACAAAAATAAAGAACTTCGAGTTAATTATGCCGCGACGAACTCTTGGCTTCACCGCAGCGAAAACCCCTATAGCAGAACTCACAACCCAAAATGTCTTATTTTACTACATGTCAACTTAAAAACTACAAACAAGTTCTTAAAAACTTAATCTCATTTTCATAATCAGATACTTTGCAAAAACAAGAAAAATCATAGACAAATCTAAACACATATTTCATTTATAACAAAAGACATAAGTTTTACAAAGCTTTAATGGCATTTCAAGCCATAATACATCAATTGAGTTCGAAAACCAATAATACAAAATACATTTGAACTAGCAGAACTTGAAATGCGGCTAAAGTCTTGAATTCCCAAAAATCTAACTTAAACATACAAAAGTATGTCAATTCGGAGTGATGCCATAACTCTTGACTTACTCGATTTCTTGCTCATCACCTGAATAGGGGGAGGAGAATGGGGGTGAGCTTAAAGCTCGTGGGTAACAAATTTATAACTAGTAACAAGCAAAACCATTGAAATAATTTACATTGAATCATAAGCACATATTTCTCAAATTTTCTTCATGCAAACTAATTCACAAATAACATGATCTATGCATTCATCAACTTGTTCACAAATCATAAACACGTAGGCACATCCAAAATGGTTTGGGTGGATCCAAAATGGTTTGGGTGTATCCAAAATAGAACGTACTACACATTTCCCATAAGGGTCCTGTGTAGCTGTAAACAGAACGTACTATCGCAATCCCACTTAATGGTCATGCGTAGCCGTGAACTTATGAGAGTCCATGAAGGAGCTCCATGTCACTAGCGGGCAAGCGGGAGAAGTCTTTTGTCAAAATGCACTTAACTTAACTTATGGGACCACCACAAACCCATATAATTATGCATTTCACAATTCGTAAACATATTGCCTCAATTGTATTTTTCCGAAACTTGATTTCATAACCATAATATCGTTTCAAAAATTAATATCCTTTCAAAAATCATTTTCATCATTAATTTCATAAATCAATAACACAATTCATATACAAACATGTGACACATTATCAAAGCATTCAAGAAGCCTTAACGGCACATTTATAACACAATTGAAAACATTTTAAACTTTCTTGCTTTGGAAGAAACACTAGGGGCTTATTACTTAATTATAAAAAAGTAACCCACTTTGAAATCCTTGCTTATAAACTTGCTTAGGGATGTCTTTGCTCTTTCTCCTCTTGCCTCACTTGATTTCCTTAAAAAATAACCAAAATTCCATTCAATTTGGTTTAGAAATCGAAAATCATACCTTAACAATCTAAACTATTCCTCATGCTGAAACAAAATTTTATATTCAGCTTCCATCCTGAAATTGAAATGCTTATAGACTGAATTTAGACTTAATTTCTTCATACAATTTGTAGCCTTATGTCTCTAGTTTACAACAAATAAAAAATAAGTCCATTTGGATAACTACACCAAACGTTATGCCCAAAATACCAAAGAATGTTTGTGCAAGAAAAATTGAGTTAGTCGCGGCGAAACCCAGAAGTTCGCTGCGGCGAACTTGTCCAGAAGCATGCTCCGAAGACATTCTACAAATTTTTTCAATTTTTAATTCCCACCTTTTACATAAACCCATCTTAACCCTAAACCATCTCTTCTACTTCATTTTCGACTTCATTCCAACCCAAAATCATTTATAACAAATCCATAATCTACTTTTGATCATTAACCAAACACTAAAACATTCACATAAACCATTTATCAACAACTTCTTACACATATTCACTTTGTTTTCACTTGTAACCATCACTAAATATGCTTCATCTAACAATCATGAAGGGTTAATGCTCATACTTACTTGTTGAAGCTTCAAATTCTTCAAGATCTCCAAAAATCCTAGCTTTTCTCTTCTCTTCCTCTCCTTCCACAACACTCTCTTTCTTTCCCTCCTCTCACACACAATTTTTCTTCTTCTACACTCTTAATAATCACAAAAATGTCCCTTTTGCCCTCCAATATAAGCCTTATGTCTTTTAACCTTAAGTGATCTTCCAATTTTGCCCTTATATCACCTTACAACATTAATACTTTAATTCCGTCAATCCATGAAATAAATCCTCCCAAACTTGACATAATAATTAAATTCCAAATAAAATGATTTATCTAGCAAGACCACAAATTTTATTCAAATCATGCTTAATAAAATCAATAAAATAATTTGGGGCCTAACATGTATACTTAAGAAGTCAATATATATACGAACTTAAACAAGCTTCTAGGAAATTGTATATTAAGTTTAATGATACCATCACCTCTTTCAGTTTCGAAGAAATCTTGTTAATTGTTGTATATACCGAAAGATAAGTGGGAGAAAAATTTTATTTTTGGTTCTATATGTTAATCATGCTTACTACTAATGACTTGGGTATGTTGCATGAGACAAAAGACTATCTCTCAAAGAATTTTGAAATGAAAGATATGGGAAAGACATCCTATGTGATAGGAATACTTCAAATTGAAATATTCCATAATAGATCACCAGGATTGTTGGGAATTAGGATTGTCTCAAAAAACCTATATTGAAAGAATTCTAGAGAGATTTAATATGCAAAAATGTTCTTTTAAAACTGTTCTGGTTTAAAAAGGAGATAAATTTAGTCTTATAAAATGTCCAAAAAATGATATAGAATGAAAGAAAATGTAATCATTTCCTTATGCTTTTATTGGGGGAGATCTAATGCATGTAAAACCTGTATAAGAGTGGATATTAGTTTTGCTGTTGGAATGCTAAACAGATATTAAAGTAACCCCAAAGTTGATAGTTGGAAAGTTGCAAAGAAAGTTTTAAGATATCTTTAAGGAACAAAGAATTACATGCTTATGTACAGAAGATCTAATCACTTGGAAGCGATTGGATACTCATATTTAGATTTTGCTAGATACATTGACAATAGAAAGTCAACTTATGGTTTTTTGTTCTTTCTTGCCGAAAGAGCAATATCATGGAAAAGTGCTAAATAATCTGTCATTGCATCATCCACTATAGAATCAGAATTTGTGGCATGTTCTGAGGTCATAATACATGCATTATGGCTGAGGAACTTTATTTCAGGACTTGGGGTTAATGATAGCATTACTAAGCTGCTGAAAATTTATTGTGGTGATTCTACATCAGTGTTCTTCTCTAAAAACGAAAAATAGGCAAGAGGTGCCAAACATATAGAACTAAAGTATTTTGCTGTTAAAGAGGAGGTTCAGAAACAGAGTGTCTATTGAACATATTAGAACAGATCTTATAATAGAAGAGCCATTAACTAAAGCTATGTTTGGTTGTATGTAATGTTTTTAATGGAATGAAATAGTGTGGAAAGGAATGAAATGATTTACAATGGAATGGAATGTAAATGGATGTAATATTAGAAAATTGTTATTTGAGAGGAATGAAAGGGTTCATAATATAATATAGTGAAATGTTATTTGGATGAAGGGTGTATAATGTAATATAGTATCAATTTGTTTATCATTTTACATTGCATCCTAAACCATCCAAATCAGAGGTTTTTTTTATTTTTACTGTTTATCATAGAATGGGATGTAATATGAAACCCTCCTCTTTTATCTCATTCTGTTCCATTCCATTATAAACTCTCCTCTCAGACGATAGAATAATATTACATTACATTTCATTCCATTAATAAACCTCCAACTAAACATAGCATAAATGTTTACAACCGAAGAAATTTAAAGAACATGTACAAAGAATGAGTCTTGGTTGTCCTTTTGAATAATGCATTTAATGAAGTTGACACGTTGAGCTCATTGATGTGTTTTTGATATATACCATTTATTGTTTCTAGTTATAATGTGCACATAATTGTATTCTAACATGTCATAACTTGAATTTACTAGAAACATTACTGTAGACCATGATAAAATTTATGTGTCATTTATAGATCTAATATGGTAAAACATTGGTGTTTGTGGCATATGGAATAGAGTATGTGATGTAATAAATATACATTTGTGGTATATGGAAGAGAGTACATGATGTAATAAATATACAACCGTCATAACCTACATTTAGTGCTTTATCGTATTTAGATAATTATGATATTTTGAGGATGAGTTTTGATGCTTAATTGTAAATGCATCATACTTATGCATTAGTTTCATCCAATTTAAGGCCAAGTGGGAGAATGTTGGAAGTTAACATAAGAAAACTTTCTCAAGTGGCCTAAAAATTAGAGATTGAGTCTATTAACTTCCTATTCAGATGCAACTACTCAAATATGATATAATTAGGGAATTTATGTGTCATTTATAATTCTAGTATGGTAAAACACTAGTGTTTGTGGTATATAGAAGGGGGTATGTTATATAATAAATATACAACCATCATAACCCACATTTAGTGTTTTATCATATTTAGATAATTATGGTATTTTGAGGATGAGTTTTGGTACTTAATTGTAAATGCATCATACTTATGCATTAGTTTCATCCAATTTAGGCTAAGTGGGAGAATGTTTGAAGTTGCCATAAGACAACTTTCTCAAGTGGCCTAAAAATTAGGGATTGAGGCTTGTAAATTTCCATTAAGATACAACTACTCAAATTTGATATTATTATGGAAAATTATTAATGTAAAAAATTCAGTTTCTACATTAATTAATTATACATTGGTACTTGATGGACGTATCAGATTAAAAGAAAGGACATATAAAACTGATCCTCTCTGTCCCTAATTTATACAGTTAAGGACATATAAAATTGATCCTCTCTGTGCCCTAATTTACACGGTTAAGAAAAACTTACGCATCCATAAAAAAAGAAAAGAGTGTGTAAACTAAAGAAACGGAGAAAAGGAGAGAAACCAATTTTTCTACGCAGAGAAGGTAACCGTTATCAAGATCACGTCTTCTTCATTAAATCCAGGTGTGTGAAAATTATTGGTTTCAAGATCCTTTATAATGTAGAGAAATTCAATTTCTTCTTACACAGCTCCAGAGACAATCCCTAGAGGAAAGGAAGTTGCAGATACCAATCATCAAGAAGAATATGTTATTAGATTTGTAATATGCACGTTCAAAGATGGAACAAGAACACCGTAATACAACTATATGGAATTATCTGTTAAGGTGAAACTAATCCGTAGTCTGAATTCGTTTCCTCTATGTATGGGCACCATAGTGAGACTGTATCACTACTGACACTAAGCCCAGATTCTGATTTCCTTAAATCTACCTGAATTTTCAACAGACTTGAAACTACTTCCTCCATACCTGGCCTTCTTGCAGGTTCTTGTCTCAGACAGGCCACGCTTACTTTGGCTAATCTCAAAGCAAATTCTGTCTCAGGACTTCCTTTGAGATTAGGATCGATAAACGAATCCAACCCAGCTTCTGGATTCTCTTTTTCCATAATTGAGACTATTGTTTTTGAAAGTAGTACTTCTCTTCCCCCTTGCATGAAAACAGCATCTCTTCCTGTGATGAGTTCTAACAGAACAACTCCAAAAGCATAGACATCGATCGTGGGAGTCACTTGTCCTGCCTCTATATATTCAGGTGCCATGTAACCTCTAGTTCCAGCAACATGTTTGGTCTCGTTCGTTGTTGCTGCTCTTGCAAGACTGAAGTTCGCAATCTTTGCCCTTAGATTGCTGTTGAGCAGAATGTTGCTGCACTTGATGTCCTTATGAACGTAGGCAGGTTCGGCGAAGCTGTGGAGGTAATGCAATCCATTAGCAACATCTATAGCAATCTGGATCCTCCTATGCCAAGTTTCGTTTTCTTCACATCTTTTGGTAGAAGAAAGCCACTCTCTCAAAGATCCATTTTTCATGTACTCAAACACGAGATAGTAACAGCCGCCATATTCGCAAAGACCGTGGAGTTTAATCAAATTGAAGTGGTTGATTCTCTTCAAAATCTTCACTTGCTTCGACACATCTTTGCTTATTCTCTTAACAGCGAAAATCTCCCCACCAAAATCTCCGGAATACACAGAACCCTTAATCGTACGCTCCGGACTGAAGTTATCAGTAGCTTTTTTCACTTGCTCAATTTCGAAAACTTTCAACCCTTTCTCGAAACTCGCAATTTCAACACGAATATCTTCCAGGGAGAACCATTTTCTGCGTGGACCGCTAGCTCGTGAGTTGTCTTTTCTCCTTTTACGACGTACAAGGACGACGGCTAGACTGATACTCACCAGGAGGAAAGAACAACTTGAGGCCAGTGCAACGATTTCAAGCAATTTTCTCTTTGATTTATGCGCTTCAGAACCAACAATTACCGGAGGAGAAATCTGCGGCGGACTTCCATGAATTGAAGTGTTTGAACTCATTGGTGAATTAGGCAGAGGAACCACAATAGTCGTGTCAGGATGAAGATCCGGGTTTTCTCCCAAGCCATTTGATTCAAGTATACTCTCTTTGGTTGTTTTGAACCTTTGAGCAATATCAACAATTTCGTCGTCAGAACTGAGTGGCAAAGTCAGCAGATACTTGGTACCGTCGAAAACTTGATTCTTCGTAGGACAAGCACAACGAAGAGGGACCTGCAGTTCCATACCAGGATACAAATTGTATTCCCCGTAAGGATTTTCACGCAAAAGCGAAGCGCATGTGGTAAGTCCTTCATAAGCCTCAGTCGCTATCTGATAATAGGTCCCTTCTCTGACAGATACAGGAAATGTGGTGCTGGCCTGATAATACTTGCCTGAACAAGTACAAGTTACAGGAATTATAACCTCTTGGTTGACAGGAAAAACTGACACAGTATTAACATCGTTGATTCTGGCCAATTCCCTATAATTCGCAGATGTCAGGGCTGAGATATCACGCACCGACTTGCAAGAAGCTTTAGATTTGAATATGAGAAAGGCTTTACAGGATTGTTCTGCATTGCAGGTGTAAAGAAATGCAGAGGATGGCCCTGTTTCATCATTTGCTTTGCAATCTAGAGCTGAAAGTCCAGAGTAGTTTTGCTGGCCCTTACTTGAAAAAATGAGGAAGCTTAATACCAACAAACCGAGGAACAACTCGATCATACTGGAGAAACGAGTACTAGGGAACTTCAGAGAGTTAAGGATCTTAATTAGGACGGTTTGGTGCTTTGGTTAAGCTAAATAAGCTACACAAAGCCAACCTGATATCAGTAACTTTCTGGGTTGTCTTGTTTCATTCAATCCCGATACCCTTTGATTTCACCTGACAAGCAGCAATGTTTTAAGAACTAGAATACAAATGTTCTTCATCAGCATAGACCTGACTTGGTTTTAAAATGTTCAACAGATTGGTACTGTTACAGACCAGAAATTCTCTTCAAGTCCCACCCAAATAATAATCTAAACCTATGTTGCTGATTTCCTGATGCTACTTCTACTTATATTTTATTCCCGTTGAACCGGCCTACTTACAATTATCTCAGTCGCTCGCAACCTTAGAATAATTTATAGTATGTAATTTAAGATTTTGATCAGTTTCATTTCAAGAAAACTGACCTGGAGAGTTAGCTACATAGACCGCAAGCAACTGCTAACAAATAGAATAAAAAACAGGAAGAATTCCTAAACAAATACGTATTTGGATGGCTTCTTTCATTTGTTTATTGTGCCTACTGGTTTCCTGTAAAGGAGAGATAGAAATAATATAGAATGGTCTTGCATTGTCTTGATGCATTTGGAAGGCAGAAAAACCAAGACACCATGGTCCGAACTTCTGAAACATGCTTTGCTGGATGGACGCTATAAGTGCTAGACCAAGTCTTGTGATGCTTAGTTTTTTTATTGCTCTTGATCGTGAAATCCGTTTTGCAGAAGTCTACCTTGATGTGAATGATTTGCGCTTTGCTAAGCTGCTACGAGGAAATTAATACGATCGTTAAAATATTCAAATCAGTTTTAATCATAAAAATTTTGAATCGTCTAGTTTAATAATTTTTGTTGTTAAAAACTTATCAATTTATTAATTGTCAATTTTCAAAATTTAATAAGTTCTTATAAAATTAAATAAATTAATTAATTTTTATTTAATAATCTTTTTTAAATTTAATTTCAAAATTTGCAACAGGTAAGAGCAGTCTCTTTTAATCATATTTCAAATTCTTTAATTTTATTCAATTTTAAGTCGATTTTAAGGCAGCTTAATATTAATTGAACCTTTTAAATCTTAAATGTCTTGTCTTATTAGATTAACTCCCGATTTAGTTTTTAAAACATCGATAAATATTAACTTCATAGCAACAAATACAATAACAACAACAGCAATTACGTGAGGCATAAGATGCCATGATTAGAAAAGGTAAACTTTTTTTTAAAATATTTATTTAGCTAATATAATAAAAAAAGAATTTTGTATAAAATACGTCTTTTGTTTAAAATCTTGTAGTATTAAATTATGGATCTTCTCTTCTATATAATTATTTATATTATGTATCTATTTTTTATGGGAATGATTCTTTTATTCTTATAGCATAATCAAAGTTATTTAATTAAGTTTGTCCCAAGATTTTATAAAATTAAAATAATTTATTTTAATATGGATTAAAGTAGTCAATAATCTTTTTGGTTTCAAATATGAGGCTAAATTGAGTTCATATTCTCATATATTTTCAATATAATTGAAGAATATGAACAAATGACAGAAAAAGATTATCCTAACTGATAAAAGTGTTAAAGTCTAATTGAAAAATAAGACTGTTAAATAAAAATTAATTGGTTTGTTTTAATTTATTAAAATTGATTAGTTTGTAAAAATTGATCGATTAATTAATAAAATGATCAATTTTTAATAATAAAAATTATTAAACTAAATCAAAACTTAAAAATAAAGATCGAGTCAAAAACTTAATTGATTTAAAATTTTTATTATTAAATCGGTTTGATTTTATTGCTTGTTTGTTAACATATTCTTTGAAATACTCGTTGAAAATCAACGAGACATAAAATGATCAAATATACTAAAAGAAAAGAAGAATGAAACAGGAAACGGAGTCGTAGACACACATTTGGTTTAGTTATATAACACAATTATAGAGCAGAGGCAATTATTGCTTTTGTTTATAGTAGTTAACATCCCCTTTATCTGGTAATTTACTTGTATAGGTGTAAAGCTATCAAAAGTTTGTTACGTTAAGACTTGCTATCTCAATCAATTTAGGTGTATAAAGTTAAGAAAGACTTAGAAAATTGAGAAAGAAAATCAATAATTATATAACATCTACGACTATCTTATATTAGATAGTATGATCTCAATATACTTATATTAGAAGTAAAAAATTGTTTGATGGAAGAGGTTTAACTTTTAGAATTTCATAATAATTAATGTTTTATTTTAGTTACTAGTTCTTCAAATTTTCAAAATTTATTTATTTTACTAAATTTATATATTTATTAATAAATGAAACACCTATTTCCAAAATGTACATTACAAATACATTTTATAAACATGATGTATTATTTATTTTCATTTTGTTCAAAATATAATTTATCCTTTTGAATGAAATAATAATTTTCATTTATTATAAAAAGGTTATTTACACAATTAGTAAATTCTTATGTATTTATAAGATAAGCAAGTTAAAGTATATATATATATATAGTCTATTATTTTTAAACATATTGATCATTTTGATAATTTGGAAAAAGACCCTCCAATTAGGATGTTTAATGTTCTTTACTATCCATATTCTGGTGTCAATGTTAACAAAAGTTGGCCTTTTCTTATCTCTTTTATGCATATTTGTTCCATGTGATTGACACGTTACTTGTCGATCACTTTGGCAATAGCTCGTTGGACAAAGGTGCATAAAGAAATGGACTTACAAAAAAAGGAATATTTGGAAATTTGGGGAAGGAAATAAACAATTGTTATACTGTGTGTGACCTTCTAATAAGTAGCATTGAGAGTAACATGAAAAAGAAAATGACTCGAGTAGTATAGGAAACAACAATACGTGCTTAATAAAAAGTTAATTATTAAAAAGTTCTCAAAATTTACATAATTTTATAATTATAATTCAAAATTTACATAATTTTATAATTATATTTTATTTCATAACTATTTTAGGATTTATGATATTTTTATTTTATTAAATAGTAAAATTCATATGACATTCACGTGATAAAAATATTAACCTGACATGATTCATTACGTCATTCATATTAATAACAGAAAATTTAACATTAGACTATTTTTGCTAAAAATTATTAAAAAATATCAGGAATATATTAAGTTTATCTCTTTTTTTAAAGTCATAAGTTTGATAAATAATTTATTTAAAGTGTGTTATATATAAACTATTACATATATTTTGAGATTTACTTAACGTGCAATCAAGGGTTAAAACTACAAATTTTTAATATTATAAAAAATTATATTTCATGGAAAAGATGGTCATTTTTTGAAAAAAATGTTTTTTCTCCCAATAATATGTTCTTGTATAAGAAATAATGAGTGAAATGAAACCTGTAGAGAAATTATATATGTATGTAAATATAAATAGCAATTAGATCGTGAATTGGTAAGAACCTTTTCTTGAATTCCAACTGCCTTATTTGTCCAAAAGTAAAGTTGACTCAGTAAAAACGTGGCGTTAAACCCGTCCTAATTGAAATTCATGACACAACCTAACAACCAAAGGAATGCTTCCTGGAAAGCAAGACTATGTTATATCTAATGGAAGTCTCAATCTGAATTTAACAAGTTTTACTCTTCAATTTTCACAAAAGATCCTATCCTCCACTGATCACAAATATCGGATTGAAGATACCACACAGACCAAAACAATTTGTCTTGTTCTTCGGTAGCCAAATGAAGTCAATTCCTGGTTAGAATGGTATTAACATTGTAGAAGTTTATACTTTTCCAAGATTCTCAATTGACTATGGAAAAAGATGTTTGTGTTAAAGTTTGTGAAAGTTCATTACAAGAGTCACAAGTATTATCTCATTATTTCTAAAAATGAAAGAATGTGTCGATCTTGTGTGGTTTAAAGTCAACAATAAAAACTTGAGTTGATTGGACCTCCCAATAACCTAATCACTACCACAAAATAACCTTATCCTTAAAATGATATTTGCATCATATTATTTTTTAAGTTTTTACTTTAATTTTCATAATTTGATCTTAATATAAAATATTTTGTCAGTCGAAATCACTTTTCACATAATAAAAATACTAATCTAGTATAATTCGTCATGTCTTCATATTATTAACAAAGAACTTGACGTTGGATTATTTTTGCTAAAAATTAAAAGTTGGAACTATTTTATTGCTATATTTTAAATTTTGAGTTATTGTTATAAAATTAAGTGAAATGTATAAATAAACATGTATTTATACATTTTTATTCTTATTCTAGCACGTTAAAGTTTTATATTAAAGTTCATATCTTCGGTAACTTTCAATAGAGTCATATCATTATGTGTTTTTAACCATAACAATAATAATAACAATATTTCAGTAAGAATTTTGTCAAAATACGAAATTATGAGAGATTTAAAAGTAAATAATTTTAGTCTTAATTCATAAAAAGATTATTTTCTGTAAATTATTTTAGCATTATTGACATTAAAATTTTGTTAATATAAATGACATAGCGAGCTACATTATATTCATATTTATTTCATGTGATTGACACGTTTCGTGTTAATCACTTTAACATAAAACTATTGCAGTTTTTTTATTTTAAAAAAAAAGAAATTGCAACATAGTTTAACAAACATGTTTTACTTGTTTATCTTTTAACAAAACAACCACAAAAAATGGAAGAAAACATTAGAAACAAGTAGCCCTTAATTAACATAAAACATTTATACGCAATTGGTGATATTTATATGATTCATGTTAAAGAATCCAAGTGATAAATTACATATATGCCTAAAATTCATCACTCTAAATAACATGTTGCCGTATTGATTACTTTGTTAATAAAAATAGTCTGGCTTTAATTTGTTAATGTAAATGACATACCTAGCCACGTTATATCCATATTTGTTCCAATTTTGGAATTTATGATAATTTTAATTTATTAAATAGTAAATTTTATACATGATGCATACAATATGTGGTATTTACGTAACAAAAATTAGTAATACGATATAGTTCGCCGCATCATTTATATTATTAACGAAGAACTTAATGTAAAACTATTTTTACCAAAAATTGAAAAATAGAATTATTTAAGTGTTATTTTAAGTTTGAGATATTATTATAAAATTGAGTAAAGTTGTAAATTTTTGATAATTAACTCTTTAAATTATATAATCTAAGTTTTAAACCCCCATTTGACACATTTTATATAGCCAAAAATTCACGAATTAAAATCACCCGTTGGACACGTCACGTGTTAATCACTTTGGCAGTAAAAGGGGCACTTAATAGAAAATGGACTTAACAGGAAAAGGAAGATTTGGCTATTTTGAAAAGGAAATGAACAATCGATTTTACAGCGTGTGACCTCTAATAAGTAGAAAGTAGGAAACAACAATATATGTTTAACAAAAAGTTAATTATTAAAAATTTTCTAATTTGACATAATTTTATAATTATAATTCAAATTTTAAAAAATGATAATAAAATTTTAATTTATTAAATAATGTCAAGCATATGTAAAATTTTACATCATATTATAATACAATAAAATAAATTAATATTAAAAACAAAAGAAAAGGAAAATTTTGTAATAACAGTTTAATAATTATCCCTTTAATGTAGATGATGTAGTGAGCCATATTGTATTTGTATTTATTCCATGTGGCCTACATATATTATATTTATGTCACCAATAAATTTCATTATTTAATAAAATAAAAATTACAAATCCTAAAATAATTATAT
>JAOQMS010000006.1:2610140-2621215 GCA_027563885.1 Erythroxylum longipes | reverse complement strand
ATTTTTCATTAATAAAATTTTTATTAATTTTTATTTTATAATTAATTATATAAAAATATTATTATTAATTATTTAATTTAATTTAATTTAATTTAATTTATTATATTAATTCTATTTAATATAATATTATGACTTGATCACAGTTGGTATTACAAAAAATTATTAAGGGTATATTAGGTAATATATATTTATTAGTTTACGTTCCATTCTAAACCCTCTGAATCGGAGGTTTCTTATTTTCACTGTTTAGGATGGAATGTAATGTAACATGAAACCCTTTGCTTCCATCTCATTCCATTCTATTCCATTATGAAACCTTCAACCAAATGATGAAAGCGTGTTACGTTCCATCTCCTTCCATCCTCAACCCCTCAATCAAACAGAGTCTAAATAATGGGCAAGAAAATGATGATGAACAACATTCTTTTAAAGAACTGAAACGCTTATCTCCTTTAAATACAACAAAAGGCTCAAGCAAAAGCTCAAGCACAGATTCCCTCATTTGCTCCAATCAATTCTCCAACATAAGCAGATGCAGAATCGCATACCAGAATGCTTTTTGGGAAAAGAAAGCACATCTTACCTCCCTATGGGCACCTTAATTTTTGGGAAGAAGCAACAAAGAAAGGTATTCAAGTGTTTGTAAACGGTCCATCATTCCCTATAAAGTACATTCGAAATGATGTGCTTGAATTGATTAATAACATTGGGTGGCAAATTTATCTTTTCATTCAATATCCTGTCTCTATTGAGCTTATGTGTGAATTCTATACTACTTTTGAGTTTAATAAGCCTATTGACTTCACTTTATATACTCCTACAATGGTGATTTCAATTATTGAGTTTAATTTGGCATTAGATTTTATTACTTAAGAATGTGCTACCACTAATAAATATTTGATAAGTGCTTGTAATTATAATATTGATTTTGCATTTTAATTAGGATTATCCGTTGCTCACTTTTATGACTTGGGTAAATCAAAAGATACCTTTCTAAAAAATCTCTCTAAAATACATTTATCGGGTAAATCAGAAGATACTTTTCAAAAAAATCTCTCTCTAAAATACATTTATAGGTTTCTAACTTGTACATTTTTAGGTCAAAAAGATTCTGCTGCTGTGCTAAATAAATCTGAATTTTATTTCTCGTGATGCATGATTAATTAGAAAGTCAAAGTGAATCTTGGAATTTGGTCAGCTTCATAATTTAATGCTATCATGTCGAGTCATCATCTATTAAGCCTAGGTTCTTTGATTACCTAGCTAGTTGGCATGAAAAATTTATTGATATTAATAATAATAATTTGCATGTTGCTTGTGAGATATTACTAGTATTATGAATTCCGTATCGTACTGGTCAGATAGTACCGAAATATTAATTTTGATATCAGATTTAAATATCGGTCGATACCGGTCAATACTGGCTAGTACTGGCCGATATTATAAATACTAGCTAAATACTGACCAATTCCGAAAAAATTAAAAAATCTAGAGACTAAATTGCAAAATTCTACTTAGTTATTTCCTTATTACGAGCTCTTATTGTAAATTATAATAATTTTAAAGTTAAGGATAATTATTATTCTTTTTATTAGACGTTTTGATGTAATTATTATTTATTATATAATGAAAATTAAAATTGTAATATTTTAAATACTGTATATTGTTCTTAATTTTATATTTTTAATAATGATTATCTTTTTTCATATAAATTGTAGTTATTATTTATATGTGAGATATCTAAAAATTTTTGTTATTTCATATTAATTGTATTGATTATTGATTATTTTGATTTTTAGAGACTAGGTTAAAAAAATACATTACAACTTTACAGTATAACAATGAACTATTTTGCAATTTTTAAAAAAATCAGGGACTATTTTATAAATTTTAAAAATTACCTGAAGTGGTATTCGGTATTGACTGGTACTAGTATAGTACCATACCAGAACTCAATTCGATACCAAGTCTGATACAGTATTCATAACTTTGACACGTACACGAAGCTCTCTCTCGTGCTGTTCCAGTCGAAACCTAGTAAGCACCAAAGAACAAGAGCGAGACTACCAAATTCCAGACATCATTTGGTGAAATTCATCGAAATCAAGTACCTCATTTCCATCAAGATCAAAAGCTCGAATCATGGTTTCACGCTCTTCCATGGACTTCAAGTCTACTAAACGATTAAGCACCTTCTGCAACCCTCTAGGAGTGATACACCCATCAGTGTCCTGCGCTTCAAAAATCTCGAAAGCTCTTCTAAGATCATCTTCGTCAAGTTGCTTGTCCCCTTCCACCAACTTGAAAAACTCGCTGAACTCTAACAAATTGCCCCCGTCTATATCAAAGACGTTAATAATGTTCTGAACTCTGTCACCTGGCATGCACTGCCCTATAGAAGAAGTAAAATAACCACCAAGCTCCTCACTCGAAATCTTCCCATCACCGTCGATGTCCAACTGTTGGAAGACCTTAGGGAGCTTTTCTCTTCTTTTGCTACTTTTGGGTGTTATGTTGGCTGTGGATGGTGAAGATGGAGCAGAGAACCCAGATTTCAGGTAAATACGAGAAAGGCTTGGCTTCAATCTTCTGTTGGTGAACCATTTAAAGGGCCTGCAGGAACGCTTCGGACTAGAGGTGGCCATGGTATTTTTCTGCCTGCAATGTGCATATACATGTACAAGTGTTATATAACGGTTAGCTTAGTAAAAGCTGACATTGGGAATCACCTCACGGACATGGAACTACAGCAGGTTTCTAGTAAGACATTAAAGGGTATATACGAAGATTCAGTTTAGCCTCATGGCTTCCTAAGAGTTAACAAGAGCCTTCTCAGGTTGGGGATCAAACTACTGGGAGGGGTTTCTTAGGATCTTGAAGTTGTTGGCTCAATTCAATGTTAATAAAATTTTAATTCTAATTTAATTTATAAATTATTACACAAACACAGATAAATAATAATAATTTATTGAAAAAATAAGGGTTAATTACAATAAAAATCCTAAATTTTGATCACTTTTATAATTATAATCCGAATTTTAAAAAGTGGCAATAAAATATTTAAACTTTTAATTTTACCTGAACTTTAAAAAGTGACAATAAAATGTTCAAACTTTCAGTTTTTTCCCTTCAATTATAACCCAATTTTAGTGTCTTCGTTAACACCCGTCAACAAATTAACAAAGACATTAACGAAGACATTAACATTGGGTTGAATTTAAAATAAAAACCCTAATTATTCATACACATCAACCAAAACTAACACAACAAATGAAGATTAATGAAATGACGTTATTTAATCACATAATTAAAACGACTTCATTGTTAAAAAATGACTTAAATTAAATTAAGCAATTGACGACCTCACACTTCGATTTCAGTTTTTCCCTTCGTTTTCAGTTTGTTTTCTCGACGCATTCCCCCTTCAATTTTCAAATAACGCAGCCCTGATGTCCTCATGCTGAACGTATCGGGAGAATGAACTGAAAATAAAGAGCTTCCTGGTGCAGTATGTTATGATATGAGAATAGTTTAAGGCGTTAAAAGAACAAACAGAAAACAAAGAATTAAGACCGTTGGGATAACAAGTAGATAACTAAGGGTTGAAACTGCATAAATTGATTTAAGGATTTATTTTTAACAATGACGTCGTTTTATTAATTTTCATTTGTTGTGTTAATTTTGGCTGATTTGTATTAATAGTTAGGATTTCTGGAACATGTGGTAAGTCATATCAACAAACTTAACATAGACACTAATGTCGAGCTAGAATTGGAAAAAAAAAATGAAAGTTTGAACATTTTATTCACTTTTTGAAATTTGGCTAGAATAAAAAAAATGAAAGTTTGATTATTTTATTGTCACATTTTAAAATTCGGACTATAATTACAAAATTGAGTAAAATTTGGGATTTTAATTAATCCTAAAGTAATAATCAGAACAAAATTTGATTTCCAATTAAATTTAACTATTTTATATTCAATATTATTTCCCATAAATTAAGTATTAATTTAATTAACAATATATTAACATGATTAAAAATAATTTAATAAATATTTATGTTGAAGTTGTGAAAGTAAATTCATCAATAAAATTTTAAAAATATAAAAATGTCACTTTAATAACATCGTAATATTTAATTGATGAAAGTTTATTTTCGTTGAACTCTTTTATTTATTAAAATTTTATTTTAATGGTTTTAAAATATTAAAATTGAACCTAAATATTTTTTAAAAAATTAAAGTTTAAATTATATTATAATAAAAGATTTAAATTGTAATTTTGGCGTATAAATAATTAGATATTGGAATTTACGCTCCGTTTCTCACCATGGTCGTCGAGTTTCAAAAGCTCTTCTCAACATGCGAGTGCTAATGTAATGACAAAAAATAAGAGCATTGCGTTTCCTACACTAACATGTTCTGTTCCCAAATCTCTTCCTTATATGCTCCGCTCTTCTCGCGTACCCTCCTCCTCATGCCTCCTCCGTGGCAAATCCCTCCACTGGAAGCCCCGCCATGAAACCAAGCTGCCCCGATCCGAACTTCTCCACCGCATCTCCCGACTCCTCGTACTAGGTCGTTACGATGCTCTCAACAACCTCAAATTCGACTTCTCCGATGATCTTCTCGATTCGGTTCTCTGTAAACACAAGCTCAATCCCACAGCCTGCTTGACTTTCTTCAAATTGGCTTCCAAACAATCGAAATTTCGACCCAACTTCACGTCCTATTGTAAGCTTGTTCATGCACTGTCTCGAGCTCGAATGTATGATGAGACTAGATCGTACTTGACCGAGCTGGTTGTTCTTTGTAAGAATAATAATAATGTGAATTCTTCCATTCATATATGGGAGGAACTGGTTAGGGTTTATAAGGAGTACAAGTTCTCTTCTGTTGTTTTTGATATGATATTGAAGGTTTATGCAGAGAATCGGATGCTAGAGAGTGCACTCCATGTGTTTGATAATATGGGTAAATGTGCTGGTCGTCTGCCGAGCTTGCGATCTTGTAATTGTTTGTTGAGTAATTTGGTGAAAAGCGGTCAAAGCTACACTGCATTGCTTGTTTATGACCAAATGAAGAGGTTAGACATTGTGCCTGATGTGTTTACTTGCTCGATTATGGTTAACGCCTATTGTAAGGAGGGAATGGTCAACAGAGCTGTGGAATTTGTTAAGGAAATGGAGAATTTTGGTTTTGAGTTGAATGTTGTGGCTTACAATAGCTTGATCGATGGGCATATTAGTATGGCTGATATGGAAGGAGTCAAAGGGGTGTTGAGGTCTATGAATGACAGGGGCATTTTGAGAAATGAGGTTACGTTCACGTTGTTGATCAAGGGTTATTGCAAAGTGAGCAAGTTGGAGGAAGCAGAGATGGTTTTCCAAGAAATGAAGAACGAGGAAGGGATTATTGTGGATGAATATGCTTACGGTGTGTTAATAGATGGATACTGCCGAGTAGGTAAAATGGAGGAGGCTATTACGGTTCGGGATGAGATGTTAAACGTAGGGTTGAAGATGAATATATTTATTTGCAACTCTTTGATTAATGGGTATTGCAAAAATGGTCACGTTTTTGAGGCAGAAGGGTTATTAGTGCATATGGTGGCATGGAATGTGAAGCCAGATTCTTATAGTTATAGCACCCTTGTGGATGGTTACTGCAGGGAAGGTCTCACTGCTAGGGCTTTCAGTGTTTGCGATGCAATGACCCGTAATGGAATTGATATAAGTGTAGTAACTTATAATACTCTTCTCAAGGGGTTTTGTCGAGTTGGTGCCTTTGTGGATGCTTTACGGCTTTGGCATTTGATGCTGAAGAGAGGTGTGGCTCCCAATGAGGTTTCCTATTGTACTTTACTTGATGGGCTTTTTAAGATGGGAGATTTTTCTGGGGCTTCAACCCTTTGGAAAGAAATTTTAGCTAGGGGTTTTACCAAAAGTATCTATGCATTTAATACTATGATTAATGGACTGTGTAAGATGGGGAAAATGACAGAAGCAGAGGAGACCTTTAATAGGATGAAGGATTTAGGTTGTGAACCAGATGAAATAACATATCGAACCCTTTGTGATGGGTATTGCAGGGTTGGTAATCTTGAAGAAGCTTTCAAAGTAAAAGAGGAAATGGAAAATGTTGCTATTCTTCCTTCAATTGAACTGTATAATTCTCTTCTTGTTGGACTATTCAAGTGTAGGAAAATAAATGGAGTAAAGGATCTTCTTGATGCAATGTATGCTAGGGGATTAGGCCCAAATATAGTTACATATGGAGCCATTATTTCTGGCTGGTGCAACGAAGGGAGGCTGGATAAAGCTTTTAGTGCATATTTTGAGATGATTGAAAGAGGGTTTGCTCCCAATGTAATTATATGCAGTAAAATTGTGAGTAGCCTTTATCGACTCGGTAAGATAGATGAAGCAAATATGCTACTGCAGAAAATTGCGAGTTTGGATCCTGTCTTAGATCATGGATTGTTTGACAGATGTCACAAAGATGACACTAGATGTCCAGATGTTCTGAAAATTGCAGATACCCTTGATAAAAGTGCTGAAAGTCTTGCTCTTCCCAATAAATTTGTGTACAATATAGCCATAAATGGGCTTTGCAAGTCTGGGAAGGTTGATGAGGCAAGAAAGCTATTCTCAAGGTTGATGCTTAGAGGATTTGTTCCAGATATGTTCTCATATTGTACCCTGATACATGGCTATTCAGCTGCTGGCAATGTGAATGAAGCTTTCAACATACGGGATGAGATGATTAAAAGAGGTATTGAGCCAAATATAACTACTTACAATGCGCTTATCAACGGCCTATGTAAATCAGGCAATCTGGATCGAGCAGAGAGGCTTTTCAATAAGCTTCGCTTGAAGCAATTAACCCCCAATGTTGTGACTTATAATATTTTGGTTGATGGATATTGTAAAAGTGATAAAGTTGGAGAGGCATTGGAGTTGAGAGACAAAATGCTAAAAGAAGGAATTCCCCCTTCCTTTGTTACGTTCTCTGCCTTGATTTATGGTTTTCACAAGCATGGAGACATGGAAAAAACTGCGGAACTTTTGGCTGAGATGAGAAAGTTTTGTGCAGACAATAATCTGGAAAAGTTCTCCAAGTTGATTGAGGGTAATATCAAATGTGGGGACATAAACAATCTCTCAAGGTTTCACGGTGGGCTACATAGTGCTTTTCCCTCTACTGATGCCGACGCTCATCAAGAAAGGGAGTTACCAGAGCTTTCAATTACTGAGGAAATGATAGATGCATATATGATGTCTGAGGCTTTATGTTGATGCATCCTTGTGAGCAAAAGCTTGTTGACAAGATTGTAGCATTTGACGAAGTATTTCCTTTAGGCCATGTCCTAGAGGAACACAGGTAATGCGCCTTGCAAATGAAAATAGTTTTTCTTATCATTTGATTAACCTTGGTTTGTAACGATGGGGTTGCTTGCAGGAAGTGGACTTGCAATTTCTTCTTGCTTTTTCAGTGAAAAGAGGACAACTATTTGGTAATCTCTGAAAGCAAGATTAAAGTTCATACTTAATAAATAGTGGGTATCAAATTCTGAGGTTGAGGGCTGTTCTTATCTCTCGCAAAGCAACTTAGGGATACTACCTAGCCTTCAAATGCTTCTTAAGATCTGATGGAAACCCAGACTGTTTTTGTGGAGTCCTCCCAGAAAACTGGATTATATGGTACTCATATGTCGCCGGTTTTAAGCTCCTTCCTGTGTTTAGCGTGCAACGAGAGAAATCTCTCCTGATTTGCATCTCCTTGAAATGAAAGGTAAAAGGACTTGAAAAAATTATTTTGCCTTTGAATTTTCCAAAGATTTATTTTCAACTTATGATTGATGGGTTGCAGGATTTCTGAGGTTGTCATTGATGATTGATCCTTAATCAAAGAAACAGAATGGACTCTCTACGCGGATGTTATCAAAAGTGCCAAAGAAAGAACTAGGTTCTTTGTATTCTCTTGGGATCAATGAGAAGTTAAACATTATGCATTTTAGCATCTATTGACCGGAGATATGTGACAAGTAATTGCTTTGGTAATGCTCCTGATTCGTTCTTTCGTTGTTTGAATCTTATCGTCATATTCTTCCATGCGTGACAGGGTACCCCAAATCATTTCACACTTTCATTCCACAACTTTCTGAGATTGGGAAGACCCATATTGAGATGCTAGGTGTTAAAACCATATTAGCCGGTGCCTTGTCACCCGAAGAGCAGTTAGTTCTTCACTGGTACCAAAAGACCACGGTCGATGGGGTATGAATACTGACTGGCTAGTTCTTCCAATAACTCGGAATTATTTTAGATAAGAAAAAGTAAGAGCAGTTTTATTCGAAGCTGACATGTCTCAACTTAATGATTCTGTCGGTGCATGATGAATTTGATTGCACGAAGACTCGGTATCAGTGAGCATTCAATGCAAGAGATTGTGAATTTGAAAACAGAGCCTAGCAAAGTGACCCCTTGTAATTGAGCACTGTGGTTGATGTTTTCTGCCATTTAGAAGGTGTTAAATAGTCCATCAGCCCTGTTATGAAGTTGCTTTCTTCATTTTGGACATCATGGCATACTGTGTTTCGATGGATAGCTTATTGGACCAGAGCTCCGATTTTTCTGAACTGACTATTTGGCAGGATCTAAGATAGATAGGACTTCTGTCACAATTACAGAGTTATATGATACGATCAGTGCATAATTTCGGCGTGCTTGTTGCCTTGCCCCAGTGAAATGGACCATAGAGGGATAATTATGTATGGTTGTTGGGACACCCCTGTTCCCCCAAAATCTAAATCTTTAAAACCATATTTTCTTGATTTGGAACCTGTAATCAAATCTGATGCTCTTTGTCAATGCAGATATTTCATCAACTCCTGTAGTCGGGTCCTCGTTCATTTTTCAATATTACTTGAGAGTAATTTAAAAGAACTTATCAATCTTGAAGAGACATTTAAAATTGACAAATTTAAATTGGATATTATTTATTCTTCAACATAAATACAATTAAATGAAATATTTTGTATCAGATTTGTAAATTTTTAACAATATAATGTTTAGATATTTCATTTTAAAACGGGGGCAAACATATTAGGAAGAGTACATTGAAAATTTTAAGATATTTAACAGTAAATTGAAAATTTTTATACCGTGAACTTTTAGTATATGATGTTTGTATTCTTTATTACGATAAATTTAACTTTATTAATTAGTCTTTTATTTAATATTTATAGATGAGGATGCTCACCTTCAGTGAGAAAAATAACTTGTTGGCAAATTTTTGGTAAGCAAAACAGCTCGTTGACACAGATGCTAGGCATCTTTAATGAGAAAAACAGCTTGTTGATACGATCACTAGGTACTTTCGGTAAAAAAACAGTCCATTGGATACTTTTGGTGGACAAAATAACTCATTGGGTACTTTTAGTGTACAAAATAGTCTGTTGACAAAGTCTCTAGACACTTTCGATCAGAATAACAGCCTGTTGGCACACATTCGGTAAGTGAACCATTTGCCTCTGCCCTGCAGTATGTGACTCCACCCCTGGTTGTAGTAAGTATGTGACTCCACCCCTGGTTGTAGTTATGGGTTATTAGGATAATTACCTGCCTTATGTGTATAATTACATATATTATGAACATAATCAGAAATAATTCAAGTACAATTATTTGTAATAATTGAAGTACAATAACAGTACCCTTAGTTGTAATTATGAATTATTACAATAATTACGTGTTATATATGTACAATCACATATGCTATGATCATAATTACGAATAATTCAAATATAATTACAATAACTAACATAAATCATAATTATAATAAGGACCACATTTTAAAATTATATTGCCACAAAATTTTGATTAAATTTTATTTTTCCGTTACCCTGTTGATCCACTAAATAATATATGATTTCGTACTTAACCGTTGTTTGTATATTTAGTGCATGTTTAGATAAGTTTATATCAGTCAAGCTTTTATCATTAGAGTTTTTTTTTTAAAATTTCAAATTTGAGTTTCTTAAAAAGTTGTATTTTAGCTTCTAAAAAAGTCGTTTCTATTTAAAAAGTACTTTTGAATTTTACGGTCAAACACTCATTTTTCTTAAAACAACTTTTGCAGTAAAAAAAAGTACTTTTTCACTATCCAAAAGCTAAACCAAACAAACAATTAGATAATATAAACATAATTATAAGTTATTCAAGGACAATTAATACGAAATCATAATTATAATATTACAATGCATGTGAGCACATTTTAAAACCATATCGGTATATACCATAGTTTAAAAGTATCAAAAGAGATCATTATCTACAGAAGAAAGTGAAAACGATCTAGAAGGGGGGTTGAATAGATCTTTTAATCTTTTTCACAAAGTGCTACAAAATAGATAATTAGAACACACGAAACAAACAAAAACAAATTGAAACTTAAAGGAATAGAGAAGAGAGGAACATAATATTTATAGAGGTTCGGTGCTAAGACTTACGTCCTGTACCTAAGCTCTCACTTAAGATTTTGCCAATGCTCCTTACTGCACACTTTTTAGTTCAGTGTGAACTCTTCAAACAACTTGACTTCCGGCTCAAGCTACACCTTACAGACAATTTGTTTTTCGGCACTAATCATACCTCCAATCGATTCTCCTCCAATCACTCAGCTCCCAATAATCACAATGATAAAGATGAAGTAGCAAAACTCAGAACAGCTTAATACAATCAATATAAGCTAAATAGCAAAATTGAGAGCAATATGATGATGATTTTTGAACTATAGCAAGTATACTTCACTTTGGACTCATGTCAATAATCCTCTGAGGTGTTGATCTTTATTTGAAGGCTTTAAGACGTTTATGGACGTTGTATGAAGATTTCTTCCCATTTGAAATCAATTAACAAAGTCAAATTTTATTCAGCTGTAACTGATAGTCGACTAATACATTATAGTCAACTTGTCTTTAAGAATTAGTCCACTAGTACTGACGTTTTTCATCAACTTTCAGCTCCGCTCTTCGAATAGTCGACTAATATGATGATAGTCGACTAGTCCATGTATCAA
>JAOQMS010000006.1:2592212-2610040 GCA_027563885.1 Erythroxylum longipes | reverse complement strand
CACATTACATCAACTTGTGCTAGTGTTTCATCAACTTCATCTTAATCCAATTAACCTAAAATTATTACTTAACCAATCCTTTAATTTTATTATTATCAAAACAAAGAAAGATTTAATTTGTTAACCTTGAAGAAACATAGCAACTACATTATTGAATCAAATGAAGGTAGTTTTAGATGACATCATTTCAAAAGGACACAAGGAAATCGATGGAAGTGGTCCTTTACGTGCGATGGTCTGAAAGAGATGGAACAAACCCTACTAAAAAACAAACCATACGACAAGTACTAACGTTTGAACCAATGAAGAAAATATAAATCACCGCCAAACTCAAACTACAACGTACTGTCCTTGCATCTCTACGACGGGGAATGATGGCAGTATTCATCGTTTCAGTCATGGGAAGTGGTCCTTTTAATGTGATGAAGAAGATGACATAGATTGAGATTGATCCTACCCCTTGAAAAAATAAAAACATAAACAAAACAAGAAAAAAATCTGAAATTCTGGAATTTTTAGAACTCAAAAAATTCAATTTTGATGTAACCAAACTGTATTTTTTAAAACTAAGTTAATAAACATATAAAATATTATCAATTATTTAGGGTTTAATCTATGGTTAAAAAATCGAACTTAATTTGATTTATTTAACTGTAAAAACTTTAAACCGACTAATTTTTCAGTTCGATGTTTAAGTTTTTAATTCGATTTATTTCAATAATTTTTGTTGTTAAAATCGATTAATTTATTAATTAATCGGTCAATTTTTAAACTAATTAATTTCTATTTAACAATCTTTTT
Source organism: Erythroxylum longipes (assembly GCA_027563885.1). Classification (NCBI taxonomy): domain Eukaryota; kingdom Viridiplantae; phylum Streptophyta; class Magnoliopsida; order Malpighiales; family Erythroxylaceae; genus Erythroxylum; species Erythroxylum longipes. Next base: position 2,609,239 of record JAOQMS010000006.1, on the reverse strand, counting down.
TCAATTAAATTTTATATTAATGATAGTTTTCTGCAATTTTATTTCAAATTCTTCAATTTTATTCAATCTTTAATCAGTTTTATAACTATCTAATACTGATTAAATCTTTTAAATCTTAAACCTCTTGTCTTACTGGTTTAACTTTTAGTCTAGTTTTTAAAACGTTGGGTTTAATTACTAATTTTAGTAAAAAAAAAAATTATTTATTGATAAATTATGCAATTTTGACTTAAAAGTAGAAGATAATTAAACAATAATTGAGCAAAAATTAGGTATACTCAATCATGCAAGAATTCAATTGAATCTCTAGTTTCATAAAACATCATATAAATTGGTTAGAAGTTAATGAAATTTGAAAATTTTATAAATTCAATAAGATATATAAATAAAAAAATTTTAAAAAATTACAAATAGATATTTTGTTGCATATTTAATTAATTTTGATTCAATTAGTTGGGTGGTATGGATATTTTGTTTGGATGAATCTGCCTACGTAACCAAACAATTCTTAAGTTGGATTTAACAAATAAGTAAACGTATTAGTGAGATGTGTCTCCACATTGTCCTATGATGATTTGACAGATTCTGGTGGCTATTAAGAGTCATTGGTCCAATATGTCTTAATCACTACTTATGATGGTGACCCAAGAAAATTACGTCTTGCCAGTCATGAAAAGAGCACAGAACGCGAGCCACTGGCGTTGAAGCTGCTCTATAATGCAACCAGATCGTTTGTACCTATTATCTTGTATTAATTTTGTTACACGTGATCTTAATTATATAAATATGTAAGACTTATATAAAACTCAAAAAATTATATGAATGAGGTTGCATAAATCAAAGTAAATACAGAATAGTAAATACAGAGGATTACATTTGGCTCTATAATACGTTTATTATTCTAGTTCGAGTCTTAACTTAAATTGGGTGGAATTCGAAAGTAATTCAATACTTAATTGAAAATGGCTTAAACTCAACCTAAATTCGGTAACTTTACAATAATAAGAATATTTACAAATATTTACAAAAATTAATTTATAAAAATTTCAAAATTTTTAATTTTATAATACTAATTTAAATTTTAAAAAATTTCGTTAAAATAATTCAACTTTTTAATTTTTAGAAAAAATGATCTCAATATTAGTGGCATGACGTGATTATTGAAAGTTAATTGATTTATTTTTATTTATAAGAACTTATTAATTAATAAATTGATTATTTTTAATAACAATAGTCGTTAAAATAAATCGAGTATAAAAGTTAAAAACTGAACCGAAAAATTATACTGTTCAAATTTTTTACGCTAAAATTGGTTGAATTTTTTAATTCAATGTTGATATCTAATATATGCAATTCAATGCTATTGACATCTAATATTGATATATGATTAAATAAATACAGTGCAAAATTAAATATATGGATCTGTAAATAATTGTGAAGGTCGGTCAACAATTTATGAGGAGACTAAAGGCCAAAACTTTTTTTTGAGAAATTAAATTTTATTTAGAAATAATAAAAAATATGGAATTGTACATCAAGAGATCTCACTCACGTAAAACAGCCTAACTTTAACCCAAAAGAGCAAACGACGTCACACAAACCAAAAACGCCTTAATACTAACCATAAAGACCATATAGTGTCGCACACAATTAATACAAGACGAGATTGTTTAACCATTAGGATGAAACGAATTCATTCTTTCATTTGAAGATGTTAGAAAGTTCTCGATTTAGAAATGAGGACAAAGGCGATGGTGAGTTCCGACTCGATCTAATCGGCTTATGTCTTTGAAATAGATCGACGCTACGTAGAAGAGAACACAAACATAAGTAATCTAATTTACTGCAAATTTACGATATCAAATCGCGATTAGGGCATAAAAAGTATCTGTTTCCCCGTTTCAACAGACATTACTCCGGGTCACCTGTGAAGCTTAACATTCACCACCCAAGTAACTGGAAGCTTTGACATGCTAACATGCTGGCAAGCTTGACTTCTACTCTTTCAAGGAAATGCACTGCGAAACTTCATTCTCTGTAATGGAACTCAAATACACGGATTTTTAAATTATTTTTCTTAGAATAATAAAAGATCTGGAATTTTATTTTCAGGAGTAAATATTAATTTTTTAGAAATTATAAAAATAATTTAAAAACTAAGTGAAATATCGCATTTTTTAATTAATTTTTGAATTTTGAGTTCTTTTGAACGACATAAGTAAAAAGCCAAAAATCTACGCAATCCATGTCGTAGGTTCAGCATCATGTAAGAAAGGCCCCGAGAGTGGAGGACCAAAATTAGGAGTAGGGCCCACATACCTTAGACTTCATTAAGTTTCTAAAACCGGATCATGTGCCGTACGTTTCAATTGTCCCTTAAAACGCGTGCCACGTGTCGCAATGGTGATTCTTCATCTAAGATATACAGCTAATTTCTGTCTACCGACAGTCCGCTTTTTCTTTTGCAATTATTTTATTTTATATGTATTATGTAAAATAGATATAAAATAGGAAAGGTAAAGTATAATTTGTTTTCTCCTTTTTTCAATATTAAAATAGGACTGTGCACATGTCAAAATATTATGAACAATAGTCAAGACTGAATGATCTATGTTAGGACTGGTTGCTTTTGTTTTTTCGTAAGTAATTATCACAAATAGCTGGCATGCATGATTGCATGACATGGGGATGATTGATGAGCACTGCATTTGGCAGGTGGCAGCAAAGTGTCTGCTCTTATCTTCACTTCCTTTGTTTTCCAGCTTTTTCCCCATCTCATAACGATAAGTCAATTCAATAGGAAGAATATCTTCAGCTTCACCACTTCATACTATTCTTTGGGTTAGATTGAAAAAGTGACGGTATGTCTAAGCTAATCAATAAACTCAAGTTTATCTTTCTACAGCCTTTGGTCACTTTATTAAGAAAGTATCACTTCCACTTGAAGAAGGGAAGGTTGAGCCTTTGGGTCCAAGTTTAGAAATTGGTTCTGGAAAGGGAAAGAAGAGCTAATAAGTGTATATATTCTGCTGATGAAGAAAGCTTACTGAATTAAAATGGTAACATTTCTTAATCCAATTCTGAGGAGCAGATAATACTGTAGTTAGGTACTTGGTTATTACTTACAGAAAGATCAGCTTCATCCAGTCTGGCATGTCAAGTACAGAACAAACAGAAAGAAAACAGAAGAGTGAAAGCCAGAGATTTATTAAACAAAATACCGATTTATGGAACACCGCAAAACCGCTGATTTTCCCATTATACTAAGATTTGATACATATAACCGAGACATGTAGATTTCATGCCTTCTGTTCTTCTGGGGTTGCCTTCTGGATTCTCATTATTATTGTTGTTGTTACTCCAGAACTGAAAGATTAAGTCTTTTTCTGTTTTAATACAGGCAAGAATTAAAAGGAGGAAAAGGGTTGGAAGTATATAGTCATATAGACACTTGTATGACAATCTACAACCTCATACCAAAACTCTAAAACTGTAGTTGCTTCTTAAACGATACACTTCCATGTTTGAACCATTCTCAGGAATCCAAAGAAAATGGTGTCTGCAACAGATCATATGGAGCCCAGAGAGCATCCAAAGGACATGGTCTGTTCGCGTCAAGCCTTGCCCACGGTTTGCCTTTACCACTCCAGTGCAAGAGACTAACAGGACCAGGATGCAAATCTCTGCATAACCCTCTAAAATTGTCTCCACCAAGTCCATGTTGGTTCCATCTATGATCAACTGGCACAATATTGCCTGCAAAAACTAGCAAAAATGGAGGTAATGAACCCAAGTCGTAGATTCTCGTTCTCTTTTGAAGCTCCATCCATTCTTCAATCTTAGTTGTGTAATCACCCTCTCTCCATCGATCAAGATCAATGACCATCACCCCGGTGTTAAAGTAACAAGCTTTTCTATCCGCAAATGTTAACGACAAAGAAGGGTTTGACCAAAAAGTTGGTGTGAAATATGAGGTGAAATTTGCGTTGCAGTACTCTGGAGCTGCAAGAACCGACTTGTCCCCAAGTGGGGTAGCAGCGAGTTTCGCAATGTCGTCGACGAGGACAAGGTCGGAGTCAAGGTACACGATTCGTCGGACACACAAGGGAAGAATATTGGCCAAGTAGCTGCGAGCATAATTTAGAGGGCAATCCAGAGCTGAACGTATAGAAGTAGAGATAAGCCTTGAGACGGGGGAGTCTTGGAAAATGTAGACTCGGAATTTGAGGTAAGGGAAGGTGGACGAGACGGTGGCGCGTAGAAGTGACGCGTTGGCAGAGGCAGAGGCAGAGGCGACGAAATGGAATGCTATGTTCTGAGGACAAGACGAGTGCTGCAAAACAGAGAGGATTGCTGCTAATGAGCCGCGGATGTAGGCAGCGTCAAGGGTCATTGCCACGTGAACGGCATGATCGGAGCAGAAGATGTTGTTGTCACCGTCAGATGAATCTGAGTCAGGCTCGGGGTCATCTTGATCGATGGTAGGACAATCTCGGGAGTTGTAGAACTGGGGGGCTTCTTTGAATTGTTGACTAATAGTAGAAATAGCACAGTTTGTCACAAAGACATGGAGAAAAAGAAATGTAAAGAGCGTCGTTAGTTTCAGAAATGGAGAAAATGGCATGATGTGTTGCAATTTGAGTTGCAGAACAAGAGAAGACTAAGAATGGAAGGGTGTGTCTGCGTGTTTTGAGCTTTTATGTGTGTGTAAGAGAAAGGAAATGGGATCTCAAGCTTTTATTACGTCACTAAAACACGGTTTTGATTTCAGAAAGAGAGGAGATACTTGAGAGACTCTGCTTTTGGTCAAGTTCTGCTCCAAGAGGGGAATAGTTGGAATTCCTTTTTTAAACAAAATTTCCAATTTATATTTTACCCAATAAAGATTTTATCTTATAAATTATTATATAAATATTGGTGAGATCGGTCCCCATAATAAGGTGATACATCTCTCTCCACCATTGCTTGCTGTGAAATTGAAAAGGATAGTGAACATTTCTCTTTAAAGAAGAGAGGCGATTTTGGCCTTTGAAGGGAGTGGGATTTGGCACATTTCTCCTACCAACTTCAGATCGTATACAATGTTATTAAGATAATGGAACTTAGGCAGTACATGTTATCTTTATAACACGTTTATGCTCAGAGATTCCTGTCCCAAATCACCCTCTTTAACCAACCTACTATACTCTTCCAAACTCATTAGTAAAAGAGATCTCTTTTGATTTATTAACATTAATACTAAAAGTAGTGATCTACTAATATTATTTATCATTTAATTTTAATTATTAATTCATTAAATACTTCATTAAAGATATATAATTAACAGACTATTGTATAATTCTAAGACTATCGTATAACAGACTATCTATCTATCTATCTATATATATATATATAGATATATATGCACATAGATATTAAAATATAAAAAATAAAAATAGACCTAACAGATAAAATAATAATACAAATTAGTAATTTTTATATAAATAAAAATATACAAATAAGGAATAAAACAAATAATACAATAAATATAAAATAAGGCAAAAACTTAAAATAAAAAAATAAGTAAATAAATACATAAATAGGAAAGAAAAGAAAACTGGCTAATAAATAAATCTAAAAAGTCATTACAATAAAATCTTTAAGCCAAATAAGGAAGTATTTAATAAATAAATATGTATAAATAAAAATAAGAAATAAAATAAATACTACAATTAATATAAAATAGGGTACAAAATTAAAATAATAAATAAAACAAGTAAATAAATACACAAATAAAAAAAAGTTAATAAATAAATCTAATAAGTCGTTGCAATAATCAATCTCTCAATAAGAGCTTCGAATAAGTTGAACCAACCATGAAAATCGTGTCGGAGCGACCAAGATATCTTGTTCTGTCATCAAACATTTGAGTTAATTATATATTTTAGAGAAAGTATCTCCTCAGACCTCGGTAACATAATATTGTGTTCTTATATTGAGAGCAACAAACCAGTGATTTTAAGTTCAATCAGATTTTCCATTACCGTTGAAGGAGGCATTTAACTTCATTTTCCTCCGGTGAGATAAGATCATAGATTGATATATTTAACCTAAATTAGTATTATTGTAGAAGTATTATTGTAGAATTCCTATGTTGAATCCCTTATGTCTCGTGTAGTTGACAGGAAAGGAAAGTGAATTTAGAATCTGATTCATTGGAAAATAAATCTATGGAAAGTAAAAATATTCACATATTTGAATACTTATAAAAATTCTAATAAGAAAGTTAGGTGGATTCTTATTATAGTGTTTGGTATGCAACAGTATTTCATGAAATGTAATTTAATTTTGACTTGTATTTTCAATTATATCCCTACAAACTGAATAAAAATTGAAATCGTTAAATAATGTTAATTTGTAATACAAGTTGTATTATTAGATGTTAATTTTTATTTATGATATTCTAATTATATAATACTGTTATCTTAAATATAGTATCGAAAAATACTAAAAAATCCTCAACCGAATACAAAGATAAATCTTAAAATTCAAATCAAATATTAAAATTTTTCTAACATTAAAAATACAAATAGTGCATTATTTCAATTAGACAATCTCAAAATGAAAATAAAAAATATCAAATATCTTCTGAAAATCCTAAATTTAATAAGAATAGTTGACGAGGAAGTAGCGTTTTATAAAAAAGTTATCGTAGAGTTGAGGGAGAAGGAATGGTTGAATTGACTAGCGTATTTTTTTATATTAAATTCCTGAAGAAAGTGATTTAACTACTCAAAAAAAATGAACCAAACGTGATAATATAAATTTTAAAAAAAAGATTACTTTCCCAAATAAGAATCCGTGTCAACTAAACAATGCCTTAATGTCAAATAATCAAATACCCTTATTAGCTATACTTATTTTATACCACAAAAGTCTTTATATTTAAGTGCACATTGATATCATAAAATAATTAGTAAATCTTGTATTTTTATTATTAAAAATAGATAATAAATAAATATACAATAAGAAATTTTAAGAAAAATTGATTAATTGAGTATGTTTACATTTTTGCAAGTCAATAATTGATCATGATTTCATTAAAGACATCGAGATGTTGTCTACAAGCCTACAAGGACGTTGTCTACAAGCCTCTCTAATTACAAACAAATTGCATCAAAACCTCTTCTTCCTTTTGTACATTGCAATCACATTTCTGTCTTAATGTGGTTTATTAGGACTTTGTCTTGAAAGATTTAACAAACAGTTAGTTAATCAAAAGTCATGTTGTCTGGAATAGGCTGCTGAACTTCTTACAAAAGACCACTTAAACACAGAAGTCTAGCACGTTACATATTCCTCTCATCATTCTAATCATGTTTTATGCCTTTCTTAAGGACTTCAGATTTTTCTACTTCTATACATTTTCATTGCACACATATGCGCAAAAGATAGGATAAAATGCATTTAACCCCTATATATTTTATTTCTTGGTATGTTACGCACACTTTTATTTAAAAAATATATTTATTACCTCCTTTGACTAGGTCAAAAGAATTTAGTATTAAAAAAAGACTTTTTTTTTATCCCTGTATTATAATGACATAATCATGACATAATCATGATTAGATATGTTGCATTTTTTTTTTGACAAAAATACCGTTTTAGTCTTTTATTGATTTAAAGACATTAAATCCCCTATATTTTTTACTTTATTTCATTACGTTCTTTATTTCAAAAACAAGAATGATTTCAAATAGGAATTATATCTTGATTGTTAATAAATAAAAAAGAAAAAAATTACTAAAAATATCATTATCTTCACAATTGTACTTTATGATCATTAATTTATGGAAAAAATGTAAGAAAGAAAATTAATTTATGAAACAAAATTTTAAAAATATCACCATTTTTATGTTTTATAGATAATTTATAGTTTTATAAAGTAAAACGGAAACATAAAAATGGTGGTATTTTATTTTATTATTGTTAATTGTTTTTTTAATTTTGAAATCGAGATCCAATTGTCCAAGGGTACTCGATGGGTCTTGTTTTTATTTATTTTAATTTTATTTCATAAATAAATTTTCTTTTTTAATTTTTTTATAAATTAACAGTCATAAAGTATAATTGTGAAGATAATGGTATTTTTATTAAATTTTGCTTTTTATTTGTTAAGGTCAAAATGAAATTTATGCTTAAAATAATTTTTGTTTTTGAAATAGTGGGCATAATGAAATAAAGCAAAAATTATAGGATTTAATGTATTTTAGTCAACAAAACACTAAAAAGATATTTTTGTCCAAAAAATGCAATATGTACAAAATTATGGTGATGTCTTCATAATACGGAGGTAAAAAAGTCTCTTTTAATTATAAACTTCTTTGACTGGTAGTTAAAGAAGGTAATAAGTATGTTTTTAAAATAGAGGGGGCATAATGTACCAAAAGATAAAATACATAGGAGTTAAATGTATTTTAGCCTAAAAGATATAACCTTTTAATAATTCTTAAAAATTCTTTAATTTTTAAGGAACTTTTTATTTTTTAATTCTCTAGAAAAATTGCTTATGTTAGACTTTAGATTAAAAATAACAATAACACACGTACAATGTGAACATTATATAAGAACTAAGTAAATATCGCTAATATGGTAACTTAAATAAGCTTTTAAATTCAGCCTAAACTAATTAAATTCTATTTAATTAATAATTTAAGATAATTATAACAATTTATTAGTTGGAGTCAAATTTAATTAGTTTGATTTGAACATAACAACTAAATTAAATTGTTATGTAAATAGCATTTGACTAATACAAATGTAATGTTTTTGACATGTATATTTTATTATTATTTTTAATCAAAGTTTAAGAAAAAGAGTTTTTTAAAAATTAAAAATTTGAGACTTTTTCAAGAATTTTAAAAATAAAAAATTTTTAAAAATAGTTTAAATTATAAAAAAAGTTTGTCTATTATCTTGATCGTTTGAATTTTATTCGATCTTTAATTTTAATTTGATCTCGTTTTCTGTATAACCTACAGTGTAAAACCTTATATAACACTTTAAGAAAGTGCTCAATACACGTCTTTTTAATGTTATCACTATTGAGTCTTGACAATAAAAGATAAAATTAAGTAAAAAAAGTTCATATAGGACAAATCTAGACATGCAACTAAAGGGCATGTCTTAACGTCATGATGGGGCATTTAAATCAGAATAACTACTCAGATATATAATAAGGCATGAAGCCCATCACCATGTCATATCTAGCAGAACTTATGAGACCAAGTACTCGAACAAAGAAGCAGGACTAAGAACAAAGAACCTTTGCCAGGTACATTTGTCAACAACCTAGGCGTTTGTCTCTTCATGATTATGGATAAGGCGAGAGCTTTCGGAAACAGAAGATGGCGTTCGCAGGGTTTGTTATATGAATATGAGACTTGACGCTTACTATCCTGAATTCCCGATGCTCACCGACTCCTCCCACGAAGGCAAAACGTGTTAGTCACGAGGGTAATCAATGGTGAGCACATGCTGAAGACCCTTGTCTTTGTCTACATCCCAAGCCTTTAAACAGACTCTTCCTAGCCTTGTTCCAACAACCGATGTATAAAACTCAATTAGGCTTCGGCTCCGTTTAAATTTATACAGCGGTAAAAATAAGTATTTATTTATTATTTTTAAATATAATGACATGTTTAAATTTACGGTAAGTAATAGAAGGTTGAAAAAAAGTATAGTATCTCTGTATAAATCAATAAGTAGAAAAAAGATTACATTAAAAAACTACTTCTGTGATAAAAATTTTATTTTACATTAATAACTTTCATTACAAGTATTACTTTCTATTTATTCTTAATTAATATGATTAATAATATATTTTTATGAAATATTTTATTTACTAAATTTATTTTATTTTTATTTTTATTTAATATTTTTATTTATAATTTTAAATTTATATGATTAATAATATATTTTTAATTATTTATATAATAATTAATAGTTTATTAAATCAATAATTTTTTTAGTTATTTTATCTCTTTTCAGCAACCACAATCACACTTACCAAACACCTATTTTCATATTTCAACAATTACTAAAATAATAATCTCAAATACATAAAAATAAGTACTTATCATTTCTACATATTAATTTCAGCAGATTATTAACTACTGCCATTCTCTAAAGCAAGGCTTCATGTTTGCTTAATTTCACAAGATATTTATGGAAAAATGTATTTCTGTTTGATTGAGAATAAACTACGAGTGAAGCTCCACGTAAAGAAATTATTATCATTACATTTATTACACAGCAGTAGACGTACGCATGTTGTGCTCTTGAAGTTTCTGGCGGCTAGACAAAGTTAAACAGAAGTAACGAAGTACGTATGATGGGGTCCTAAATGAATGCTAGTTGACTGTTCCCAGTTGCTTTATTGAAATTTGAAGCTTCTCCAAGCTTGGAATTTTAAAATTCATGGTAAACAAACCAAATGAATTTTACAAAATTTAAATTAATAATTCAACATTGAGTAATATGTTTAATTTAAATAATTAATAATAAATTCTTGAAAATTCAGAAAACTCATATCAAGATGTAAAAATATTGGATAAAAGATAGAAAGACTGTATAAAAAATTTACATTTAAATTATATTTAATTTTGCATAAAAAATATTTTTCTTAAATTTCAATTAAAAATAATATAAAATGTATGCGGTATAAATATTACATACTGAGTAAATAAGTATTGCTTATATGATAATCTAATTAAAAATTTAAATTTAAATCCAACTAATTAAATATGATTCAAATCAAGTTGAAGAATTGAGTTGAGTTATTATGTCATTAATATTTGATTAATACTTGTAAAATATTCATATTCCACGTGTTGAGAGCAAATGGTTGAGAGCGGAATTTAGCGTGCGCTAGGTTTCAAGTTTGATTCCTTGCTGCGTTGTTACAATCCTCATAAAAACCTGAAGCAGCTAGGGGTTTTATCAGCTGGGAGCATTGCTCGTTGGGTCGTTACTCGTTGGGTCCTTCATTGCACGAGAGGTGAATATTAATTCTTTTTTAAAATTTAAATCTTACAGTATTATATTTCTTTTAACTAAACATTTTATAATTAGATATTTTCAACCTAACACTTTTAAAAGGATATTAGGGGGATCTTCCTTGTCTTTTCTCAATTCTTTATGCCTAATTACATCAAGTTTTCCTTTGACAGAAGCCATACTAGGTGTACACATGTTGAAGATTGTGACAATGGCTTAAGAAACCAGTAAAATGACAAACAAAAGACACGATCAGCCAAGCACACCATGTGCTTCTGAAAGAGCTCTTCAATGTTATGGGGCCTCCATAATGGCAGTATCTTTCAACGAGTGGATCACGCGTTTTAAACACACTGAAAGTGCCAAGCCCAAAACCATTTTTGGGGCCACATGTCAAAAAAGCAATAATCAGTTAATCACATGATCACGACCTCAAAGTAGCTTAAACAGTGACCTGAGGTCCTGAGCTTGCGCATCAGCTTTTTGTGGCGGACCTACAAACCACCGCCAGTTCTGATTTGCATTGTCTTTGTCCAAAACAAACAAGAAATAAGCAGAACACAAAACTTAAATTGCAAGAAAAAGATAAGAGAAGCTTTTTGAGATAAGCGCATTAAAGAAGCTCACAACGGACTGAGTTATGACATTTGAACTGAACAACTTATCGGATTTTCTATATAAATTTTTTAGTTTTTTTAAAAAATTAGGCAGAAGACCTATCATCTCGGGCCTAACCCATTGATCTCAGGCTGGATTGAACTCGGTCCATGTTGCCATCTTTAGACACTCCCATTGTAATCACAATACAACCCGGTTGCCATATCCATGTATTCTCATTGTAAACACACTTTGATATAGTAGAGTTTTAATGGGCCTACGATCCTCGGATCCTGTAGTTATTTCCTCCGTTTTGAGAAATTTTCACGTAAAATATATACTGTTATCCTTCTACTCTCTTACTTACTTCTATATTATTTTTTAGGGTTAACTGTTAAAAAAAAATCCCCACTTTTACCAAATTTTCAATTATAACTCGAATTTTAAAAAATAGCAATAAAAATATAAAATGCTCAAACTTTTAAAATTTTAAAATTATAACTTAAACTTTAAAAGGTGGCGATAAAATGTTTAAGATTTCAATTTTCTTCAATTCTAGTTTGACGTTGTCTGTCGTTCTCCTGATACTTTTAGCTAGTTGTTTTCTGTTTATTCTCCTAACGCTTCAAATTATTCTCGCATTACAGCGTACCGCATCAGTAAAATCGTTAGAGCTGCATAATCTGATTTAGGTCATTTTTAAACTTAACGAAAAATTAATATCGGGCTAAAATTGAAAAAATTTAAAAATTTAGGTATTTTATTGCTATTTTTTAAAGTTCGGACTATAATTAAAAAAAATTGAAAATTTAAGCATTTTATTACTTTAATTTAAAGTTCGGGCTATAATTAAAAAATTAACGAAAGTTTAGACATTTTTTATGTAATTAAACCTATTTTTTAGTACCCGTTTTATTCAAATAAAGAGATAAAAGTACATCTTTCACTTTATTATATTCTTTTCAACAAACTTTTGTCCTAAAAATCATGATTAACTATAACAATCCAAATAAACACAATGAAAAACTCACGCATCAAATTACCAATGTCAATCAATCGAATAATTTAACATATACTTCCACAATTCAAGCTTCTAATGAGATTTTTTTTTTTGAAAATAGAAGAAGCAATAGACGCTATTCTTTAGATCTACATTAGGTAAATCTCTGGATTAATACAATAGCATATAAATCACGTCAATTAGGTACTTTGTACTAAACTAATCCTATATGACAGGCTTAATCGAGAAAGCATAAATAAGGGGATTCGAATACAAAAATTTTTGACCTCATGCTCTCACTCCACCAACTCAACCACCCCGTAGTGGACTTTCTAATAAGTTCATATATGATAAATATGATTTCAATACTATGAGCTAAAGCTCAATAAATAGCCCAAGGATCCTTCAGCATAACGTAGTATGAGATAGAAATAAGCGTTGTAATTTTATAAATTTATTATTCTTAAGAATGAAATTACTTTTTATTTAGGTATTTTTTATTTTCGAATATTTAAGTTATGGATTTAGATATTTGAGTTATTAATCAATACAACATTGTTTTTGTTAATTATATCAAAATAATATTAACTTTTATCAATTTGATTAAGCTTAAATCAAACTCTTAAACTTGAGACTGACCCGTATTTAGGTCATTCAAACTTCATATATTGATTTGGGCTTGAATCTCATTTTGCTAACCTTAACTTAAACCCAAACTTAGGCCCAAAGATTCAGGTAACTCACTAATTATACCATATCAGTATCCTTATGCATCATCTTATCTGAGAACTTGTCCAGAAAAACATGGTCAAACCAGAAACTGATAAGAAGTTTGATTGTTAGCCGTCGAGGAGAATAAAGCACAAGTTGTACAGATATTCTGGACGACGAGTTGGCTTTTAACTTGGAAGTGATCTCTTGAAGATGAATTCACTTGTGTACATGTCTAACGTCAGCCCTTCAGTTCAGGCCAAGTTGAAAGGAAAGTACTTAATGCCAATTCAATTATGCTAACTAAATCAAACCTCAAATCACGTACCAAAGTATTAATCTTGAAAGTCCTCAAAGCCACCAGATTGGAAATTAAACACCAAAATGACGCCCCATAATTCGGAACTGATAATGATTTATATATAAATATAATATTGAAGTTAATTTTTTCGAAGAGAGTCAAAATTACGTCAGAAACTCTTTAAATATGAAAACGGGATCAGATTTTCTGTTTCGATTATGATATTCCTGCGCAAATGAGTGAATGAGATTTAATAGGATAAGGTTAGAATAGAATGACTTAGAACAAAGGATTTGTCGTGGTTTTCAAGCTTAATGCTCTATCGTCAGCAGATTAAGCATTTCCATAACTCCGGTTGATTTTGTCCCATGCGTTTGGTGGTTTCTTAGCCATCTGATCTCTCTGATTTTTGTGATTAAGACGTTCAATATAGCAACTATAATCTGCAATTAACATATACCAGTCTTCAGAAACTGCAACACGAAGTCCACAGATTAGTCCAGATGCATGCAATTCATTTTTGACATCATCTCTTTAATAACGTTATAAGTAAAATATATTCGGGTAAAAACTAATGTTTTAAAAATCAGATCGGAAGCTAAATCGGTAAGACAAGAGATTTAAGGTTTAAAAGATTCAACTAATATTAGACCATCATAAAATTAGTTAAGGATTGAATAAAATTAAAGAATTTAAAATATGATTGAAAAAGAATATTTTTACCATAAAAATTGAAATTTAATTAAAAAATGAGATTATTAAATAAAAATTAATTGATTTATTTTAATTTATAAAACTTTATTAATTAATAAAAATTGTTCTAAAATTAACCAATAAAATTAATACAATTGAGTTTTAATTCAAAAGCATTGATAAAGCATGAGAATTGAGAAATATTTACTCGTTAAAAACAAGGCTAAAAGAACATTTTAAATCTTAATGTTTACAACAGAATAAAGGACAAACTCTAAAGTTTTGAAATGTTCAAATTGAACTTTAACATTTTCAAAATATTTAAAACAGATTTTAAATGGACAAAAAATTTAACCAGGTTAACTTTCCGTCAGTTAAACATCACGTTAATATTAACGTAATATTATTTTTATTTTTAAAATAAAAATGGACTCTATTATCGTATAACCGGCATGATTTATTGTCCAAAATATATAAATATGGGCACATTGTCACGTGGCAATTGAGACCTAATGTGTGACATATATAAATAGTGGTTTTGCCACATGACTATAGAACCTCTTTTTGATTAATTTAAAAATATATATATAATATTAAGGCTCACTTTTTATTTTAAAAATATAAAAATAATATTATGTCATTTAAGTAGTTAATTTTGTCAAATATTTTGTCATTTTACGATCTTTTAAATATTTTGAAAACATTAAAATTTAGTTTAAGTTGGCATTAAAAACAACATGACATAATGTAGTTTCTAACATAACAAACCTATTTGTCTGTTGAGAAGCAAAGAGCTGAACTTTAATGATTTCTTTCTAAAAAAACTAAACAGTTGTCTGAACGTCGCGAAACTCAAGATAGTTCCTAGTAGTCCTAGTCCACGAGAAAATCGTTTAGGAGGAATATAAGTTAGAATAAAAGCTTGGGCATTTCAATTAAGCTATTTATGTCACATCCCCTTGTGCACTATTCAATTGAAAATTCTTTTTTCTTTATTTTAATTTAGGGACAAAGATTGAAAATTATTTCTCAAGTTCAACATACGCCGCCTTTCACGAGACCCACATCTCTAGATTTAGTCTAAGATTCATACGTTCATTGTATTAAAAACTCGTTCTTCAACGTTCCTCATAGACGACCATTACCTCTCAACCTTTCATTACAGCTAATAAGTGCCAAGTTGTTCCCTTTTCGTGTCTGATTTCCATTTTTTGACCTTTCTCCAAAACCCACAGATACACTTGTCTAAAACCTCAGATTGATTGTCCATGAAAGCATCAATGGTACTACAGACCATCAACTATTGGTTAGCAGAACAACCCATCATCGTAAATTTCCGGTGGAGTCCATTTCTACCTTGGGGGGCAACATGGTGGTTCCTCTTCTCCACCATCGCCATCTATGTCGCCGCCGCCACCTCCTTACATCTTCTCCTCTGCCTCCTCCTCCATCGACGCCATCGAGTTCCACTCGGTCCCATCCCGGCCATACACAGCCTTACCTTAGCGTTGATCTCCATTGTAATTTTCATCGGCGTCATATTCTCAACAGTCGCCGAGATTCGGGACACTCGCTGGCTTTGGCGGAGGACCAAAACCGCCACCGCCTTCGAGTGGCTCCTTTGCTTCCCTCTGGGCACACGAGCCTCAGGTCGTGTGTTTTTCTGGTCATACATTTTCTACCTCTCTCGTTACCTTCACTTGTTACGTACATTTTTGACCATTCTCAGGCGTCGTAGACTCACCTTCTTTACCCTATTTAACCAGTCCGTGCTTCTGTTAATGTCCTTCCTTTGGCTTGAATTCTCTCAATCATTTCAAGTTATGGCCATACTTTTAACAACGTTATCGTACTCGGTGATATACGGGTATCGTTTCTGGACCGCAATAGGGCTACCAGGGGCCTGTTTCCCGTTCGTAGTGGACTGTCAGGTGGTGGTGCTGCTCTGCAACTTGATTTGCCATTTTGGAGTGCTTTTGCTGCATTTGTTTAAAGGCGGGTGCAACGGGTTCAGAGCTTGGGCATTGAACGCGGTGTTGAACTCGGTAATTCTCTTCCTTGTCCTGAAGTTTTACGTGGAGGTTCATACCAGGAAAATAGAGGTTGCAGAATTACGTGAACGCCAAGGTTCAACCAGGCATGGGCGTCCTAGTTTGGAGAAGGAACGTGAAAAGTATAGTTAGAAGAGTCAATGTTGATCTGCGTTTGTGGTTATCTGATCATTTTTTCTAATGTAATACATTTAATGTACAAAAGGAGATGTGATTTTGTATAGGAACGAATTGTATTTTGATTGATTTACGGTGAGAATACCACTTGAAGCATATTCATAGTAATTTGTAATGATTAAATTCTGAACCGATTTTTACAGTTCAATCCTGAAAATTTTGATTTAGGCTTAGTTTGAGAGAGCGGTAGCGATTGACAACTTGCTGAAATCAATCTACTGAAATAATAAGTAATTATTCTCAATAAGTACTTATGTGTTTGGAATTGCTATTTTGGTAACTACTTAAACGTGAAAATAAGTGTTTGGCAAGTGAAGTTACGGTTGCTAAAAAGAAAGAAAATGACTAAAAAATTTATTGATTTAATAAACTATTAATTTAATTAAAAAATATTATTAGTCATATAAATTTAAAATTATAAATGATAAAATATTAAATTAAAATAAGAAAATATAAATAA
>JAOQMS010000006.1:2569892-2587321 GCA_027563885.1 Erythroxylum longipes | reverse complement strand
GACGACGCTTACATAATTTCATGTCTATTGCTGGAATCAAACGAAGGCTACTTTGGGTTGGTTGAACCGAAAGTTGAAACCCCATCTGATTCACCGACCGACAACACCTCTTTAATTCAAGGAACCAAGCAACTTGCAATCTCTCTCTCTCTCTCTCTCTTTTTTTCTCCCTAACGTTTTGTTACGTTTTTAACATCATAAAAAAGACCAAAAAAAAGCATTCTCGGTTCTTGTTATGCGACACTAGTGATTCTTGTTCAATCATTTTTGGTATTCCTCTCCAATCCAATAGGATTGACTAGCAAATTGAGTTGAAGAAGAGTAGAAACCAAAATTGGTAATGGAAGTATACGAACTTAACGGGTGAATCTAGTGTGACATTGGGGAGTTGTGGAAGCACGTGCAAGTTTAACTACCATAGGAAGTGCGAAAGTGGGAAGTTGTGAGGTGATGTTTGCCATGTGAGGACTCGCCATTTCTTAACTACCATAGGATCAATATTCACAATGCCATTCCTGTCTTCATTAATTCGTACCCTGGAGTGGCATGTGAGTTGATACCATTTTGCTGCAATGATCGAGCAACCCTTCTGCTAAATTCCTGTGTTGCATCCAATTTCTTAACCCTCCCGTTAAACTTGGCAGAGGAATCTTTTCCTTAGTTTGTCTTCCATTTCCCATGTTAGTACACAAGGTTTCAAACACAAACTCTTGAAATTACATGTCTTAAGAGTACATTGGGACTGTATAGAGTGAAACTAACACAGGGGGAAAATGCATGGGAGATTGTAATATCAACTTTCACTTTGTAATTAATATCATCACGCAAAGGTTGCTCCAAACTTGCATGGTTGTTCTAAATTTATCTATAATTTGTCATGAAAAGGAAGGGCCACTTAATAAGTTGCTTAAACATGATGAAATACTCATATCTAGTAAGATAATTACTGTCAGATGCTTAGAAAGAGAGCTCTGAATCTTGCAACGATCATGAAAAGATAGGACATTTAGTACATATATATGTAGATCCAAAGTTCAAAACCTTTCTATAAGTTACTCCAGAGTCCTAACAACAACTACCAACCTAACCATCCTATTGTCTTCTTTATTCTCAGTTCCGAAGTTCCACTCTCTTCCTTTCATCTCCTTCCTGATCCAAGAACCAAAAGAGCAATAATGGCGGTTAGCTCCTGGTGTTATCTACTTATGCTTCTATTCTCGATAGGTACTTACCAATATTCATGCACAACTGCATGCAGTTTCGGTCTCCAGAGTACTAGGATTAAACACGCAACTCCTGTAGTATATAATGTTGGAGTTTCAGTTGTTCTCATCGTTCCATAAGTATCTGTTCGCAGATTGTTATTTATATTACTCGAATATGGAAATTTTAGTGGCATCAACTTCATTTGTTCTCCGAAATTTGATAAGCTAATCGTTTTCAACTCAAAACACTCGCAGGAAACGTAGTTAACGCAACAGTCTTCACTCTCCAAAACCTCTGTACCTACACAATATGGCCTGGAACCCTCTCCGGCAACAACGCCGCCACTCTCGGCGACGGCGGTTTTGCATTGCCACCGCAGTCTTCTGTCCAATTCCAAGCACCACCAGGTTGGTCCGGCAGGTTCTGGGCACGAACCGGTTGCACATTCGACGACTCCGGCGCCGGCAAATGCATCACAGGAGATTGTGGCGGCACCCTAAAGTGCATCGGCGGCGGCACTCCTCCGGTGACCTTAGCAGAGTTTACTATCGCCACAAATTCCAACGACAAAGACTTTTACGACGTGAGTCTCGTAGACGGTTACAACGTTGGCTTAGGTGTGAAGGCAGTAGGTGGCAACGGTAACTGTCAATACGCGGGTTGTGTCGCGGATCTCAACGGTAACTGTCCCGAAGAGTTACGGGTCACGGATTTGGGTTCGGTTGTTGCTTGTAAGAGCGCTTGTGCGGCGTTTAATGCTCCGGAGTTTTGTTGTACCGGAGACCATGCGACTCCGGATACTTGTTCGCCGTCGCAGTACTCGGTGATGTTCAAGAATGCGTGCCCGACGGCCTATAGTTATGCTTACGATGATGCGTCCAGTACTTGTACTTGTTCCGGGCCGGATTATTCGATAACGTTTTGTCCCAACGGGTCCGGATGACTTGCTACTTGCTAATGTCAATGTTCTCCTTTTTTGATTGCTGACTTATTCCTTCGAAGTGAATGATATTTTCAATTCAAAAGGTTCGTACTTTCTCGTGATCGTGCATTTTCTGTCTCACCAAACAAAAATCCAAAGAAGGGCAGACTTCAATTTTCCCAGAATTTAGACTTTCTATGAAATGCTAACATTCATATCAACAGCAAATATCATATTGATCCTGCAGTTTATGTAACTACGTGCATATCAACTGGAATTGTCATTCGGACTTACATAACAGTGTAAAGTTAACAGAATTAAGAGAAAAGAACAAGAAAAACTTGAAGATTCTGATAATTTCAAGGCCTTCGGCCGAATGTTTGATCACTTCACTAGTCAACAAGCTTTCTTCCTTTTTTTTTTCTACACTCCACTGTTCTTTTCAGCTTTCCTTTTAAAGCATACATTTCCAAATTTTCTCTACAAGTGGCTTTCATCTTTTAAAGCCAAATCTCACCCCAATTCTCTTAAATGGACATTTGGGATGAGCACCAGGAAGACCTACACCTAAGAGCACAAATACAACTGCCCACCATTTTTTCCTAAAAAAGGGCCCTAGCAAGATTACAAGCAAAAACAATTATGCAGATAAGAAAGATTAAAACATAAAAAGGGTAAAGATAACTACAGTTGCCTATATTTTACAGACGTTCCCGTGTTCGAAGTGTTACTTGAAAATAAGCTACTCCGCAACCGATTGAACCATGACGCTTTCATATCACCGGAGCCTGTGCATTGGCCGTCACCTTCTTCCTCACTGCTGAAGAGGGTTTGGTCTGAGCAGTCAAGCGATGCTCCACAGGCTAAATTATAAGACTGACATGCAGAATGGCATACTCGAAGCCTGTTATCGCCATCTTTGTCACACTTCTGGATTGAGATCTGGCATGTAGTAACAATAATTGTCAAGGCGTGTTAAAGATACAATCATCATACATCAGGAAAACGTCAGAAGGATGTGAGGCCAAAGCCAGGGAACAGAATTTACCCAGCAGGCCAGTCGCTTGGCTGCCATATCACAGTAACTGCTGCCGAATATATTAAATAATTTCCGGGCACCACTTGGGAACAAGCGATGATAGTTAGGCATGACTACAACTTCCTCCAGCTGCTGAAGTATGCTCGGTTCACTAGGTGCACAGTGTTGACCAGACATGTCACTCTCCAACACATTTTTGCAAACTGATAGACTTGAGAAAAGCATGGAGCTGTTCTGGCAAGTGTAACCAGCATAATCTGAGCAGCGGAATTCACAAACTCCATTGTCACAGACTCCACCATGGAGGCTGCACTGTTCATCACAAACAGCTGTATATAGTACCACAAGAGCAATGTCAGAAAGAGAATAGCAACTTTTACGAGAATGTAAATTAAAAGGTAACGTGCATGTCTAGAAGCATTATCTGCTTGAACTATAATAAAGAGTAAAGTTTGGAGGACAAGCCACAACAATCGTTAATATCAATAATAGATAGCTGCAGTAAAAGATTTAAGAGACACACATATAACCTGCATAAAAATTCTATATTCAATAGTAAATTAAAAGACTTCCCGTATGTTACTGAAATGCTAATATTCCCAGTACCTACTCAAAAGTCTCAAACCATTTCTAATAATGTTCTGGCCCTTTTTAGAATTAAAAAAAAAATACTAATACCAACCTGACTATAACTCTCCGTCACAAACATAATTGGGTCCAATGAAGTGAAGTATCAGTTAAAAATATCATAAAAAGAACATATGATTAAGGAGAAAAAGATTCCTTTTAACCGTACATTAGAGAAAATAAACATTTTTAATTACCTGTTGAGCAGTCAATACCAGTATAGCCATTATCACATTTACAGACACCATTTGAAAGACACTTGCCACGCCCATTGCAGTTGGCAGGGCAGGAACCTGTTAAGGGGATTTAAATAAACTATATCTTCAGTCCAATTAAAAAGAAAAGAAGTATGTTTCATAAGAAATAAGCTTGAACTTTTAACTAAAAAGTGATTTGTTAAACATATCAATAATCAGTAAGTTGAAAATCAAAGATATGGGTGCAATAGCTTACGTTTACTACAATCACGACCATGAAATCCAAGGAAACATTTACACCGTCCATCTACACAATCTCCATTATAATTACATGAACCGGGGCATTGTCCGGATACAGAAAGTGAGCCTATGCTGCAGAGCTCATGGTAAGCAGGGCAAATCAGCTCACCTACGTATGGAAAAAGAAAACAACAAGAACATAAACATGAATGATTTTGTAAAGCAACAAAGCTTAATAGATTAAAACCCATATTTACCATTAAAGCCAGGGAACTGAACAGGTCCACCAGCTTCAGGACACGCTTTCCAAATACCATCCACAGCAACCTAAAGGAACAAGATCCAAATCAAAAGGATCATTGCATGGATAGTTTCAGTTAATTTCTTCATAAAAGCAAGATTCCTTCAAGAAACTCTACTTATGCATTTTATAAATTACACTATCACACCCAAGTTGCAATAAAATGAACAAAACCTTCAAAGCATACCTCAAGAGAGTTGTTCACACATCTGTGCTGATAACAACCATTTCCTTGGGTCATGGAACCTCGTACAAACCCAGTTCGTACAAGTGATGAGGCCATACATCTGTACATGTTCAAGGAAAAACTACTTATCAGTAAATTTTACTCAACAGTCTTGAGAAAGCTGTAAAAAGTCTCACCTGGAGCTACTTCCTCGTACTTCACCCAGCATTCTGTCAGGTGCCCGGGCACTGTTGGTGTCTGTACATGATCCGTCAGAATACGCCACAAAGTAAGTACAATAATCAGCCAATGAGGACTGCCCACCTGCAACAACAAAATAAGAAACATGAATACACTAGTACTCTTGTTGACCCTTTTTATCACAACATGATAAAGAAATGGCAATCTCAAAAAGTAAAAAGCAGCGCAAAGATCCTAAAAGGAAAAACCAAAAGTCAAAGCACATATTTCATTTAATTCCAAAAGACAAATCAAAGTGTACTAGCAGTCTACATCATCAAGCCAAATGAGGATCTTGTGAAAACATAGTGATAAGGGTTTGCAACAATCAACTAAACCAGAACCATAGTTAAGGGCAATTAAGTTATTCAGTGGGAAGAATATAAAGAAAAACTGAAACCATCATGTAGAGGTGATCCAAATCACAACATATAATGATTCTTACTCATAATAATCAAACAATGAAAAGTTTCTAAACTCCAGAAGCAAGAATTGATAGACTTGCACAGTCACATAACTCAATTACAGTAAACAAAAGAAGTTTCATTCTAAATAGAAAACCTTTATTTGCTTGTGGAAAGTAGCGGGCCCACTGAGGGAGATCTCCACTATAACTGATAATTGGACAGTAACCTTCTGCCTCCCTATTGTAAGTACAGCCAGACAACTGAGTTGTATTGCATCGATACGCCCCCTTCCAGAAATTGCAAGGAGAAGTAACGAATTCAGTTCCCTGATTGCGACCCCAATCAAGACGATCAGCCATGCTATAATTAGCCTGGTACCATCCACTATCTTCCAGTAATGCCAAGGTCATTTTTGAAACAACAGATCTTGTATCCACAGATCCAGTCATGATCTCATTCATCAGTAGCCTTTTCTCCCAATGTGACCCTGCAGGCAAATCAAGAATAAGCCACAAAGTAGACACTTATAATAAGTTAGCACAACTTTTTAGAATCAGAATAATTTGCACTTTACATAGGATGGAAATACTATTCCTTAATGATAAAGGTCACCATTAAGATCAGTTATATGCTTCATTTTTGACTAGGTTTACATAAAGCAACTTATGTGAAAGAACCACCTCAGAATCAGAAAATGAGTACAAGAAACAGAAAGTTACAGGAAAGAAAAGCAAAACCTGATGTGCCACGACCTCCTCCATCTTCAAGCTCCAAACCAGTAAAATTCTCTGAGAAAGCCTGCCAATAGAAGACTCATAAAAATTTTTGTTGAATTTGAAGGCTTGTAGGGAAAAAATTAACCGTGCTCTTCCAAACATATTGTCAACAGATTAAACATGCTGTCAGAAAATTACCCCATAATGATGCCGCGAATGCATGAGAACGCGTGGAAGGACCACGCGTGTTACCATCCGCCCAAGTTTTTCATCCATGACCTGTTCAGTAACCTGAATATTGAATATCAGATGCAACTATTAGCTGCAGATTAATTTGAGGGATCTTCACCAAAATGGATAAGAAATAAAAAGTAATGTCAACCTTAAAAGTTAAAATTCCCAGCATGTTAACTTTAAATGAATGTTGAACACCAAAAAACTGGATCTCAAAATAAAAGATTGCAAGATTTGCAATTAAAATAACCAAAGCCAATGAAAGTACTTTTACTATCCATTAAGACACTTTTTTGGGAATGCATTACAACATGACATGGTTTTTACCCGACTACGTCTTCTTTTCCTGTCATCCCTAAAATGCGCAAAGGCATGTGGATCAAAGCCAAGAACGTGCATAACCTGGAAAGTTAAAGAATATGTTAATCATTACATGTAAAAAAGAACCCCACAAGTTTTCCCAATCCCATTAACTGACAACCAAAATGACCTCGTGAATGAGGGTTGCCGAAAGTAGACTTTCTGCTTCAGCTGTTAAATGTCGTGGAGCAACATTCACATGTCCTACAAAATGAAAACAAGTGACATTTCAAATATGCAAATACATGGCGCACACTTGTACAAAATGTGTTCAATAAGAAAACTACCAGCAATTGCCCGACCCCATTGATCACGTTCACAGGCCACTGCCCAAGCAAGAGTGTTTCCAGTGGTAGGTCTTGTAGTGACCAAAAGAACCAAGTCTGCATCTGTCACACCCTCTGGAAAAAATGACAAGATATTCAATGATTAGCACAAAAGACGTCAAGAAAAAAGTGCTATGTCGGACCAGAACAGCTCCAAAAGATTCACCAGAACAAAACAATCACAACAGTAATACCTTCCACATATTCCCGGGGAAGCTGGACACCTCCATCTTGTCCACAAGCAGAATATCCACTTAACCGCAAATTACCCTTCACAGGCTCAACAGCCAATGCTCTCCTAAACCAATCAGCTGTTTGCCCTAGAGCCTGTACAGAAGCATTTCAAGTAAACAGATCCAGTATGTGTGAACCTTCTTTCATCATGTTTTGTCATTTGGTTCAACAGTACAAGAACATATGGAAATATCGTCACAGGTTTATCAAGGAAAATAACAATTTGGACAGTTCTAACCTTACGAAGGCGATGCCGTTTGTCCTCCCCAGTTATATCATCCAAGGTGCAGTTATACCAACAGTCACCATAAATTGGGGGATCCTCATGAGGCTTGCAAGAAGGGTTTCCAGGAACAGAAGTTACAGGAGGCTCCCCAAGCTTGTAAAAGAAAGGAAACAAACCTAGAATCAATCGTATAGCCCAGATTAACAAATGCACAACAATGATGAAATTACTTGGTTACACATACCTTCACAACATCACCAACTTTACGACAATCCCTATCAGGTGAGTGGCCGACAGCATCATAGTTGAGAAAAATCCTAATTGATTGCTTTGCATCGATTTGCTGGACTGACAAAGTTGATAGACCAAGCAATGCCCTCCCTTTTCCATGAAGGGGTTTAAAAATTTCAGGCTGATCATAAACCTGCGGGGTAACCGAGAATACTACATGACCGGGTCGCCGCCTTTGTTCAATTATCTGGTCATGAATACATGAATGAGACGCAACGCTTCCAGTTTCCTTTTGTGCATCTTGCCATTGCAATTGTTGCTCTTGGGTTTTCGCATAAGAATCTTCAACAGATAGTAATATCAGTGCAATCTGTTAAAATAAGAACATGTTAATAGGAAAGGAAAAGAAAATGAAACTGCAGAAAACCAAAAAAAAAAGTTAAAACATAAAACTTTTCAAAACCTCATATTCAGGGTAAAGACAAAATATGCTATCAAAAACTTGAAGAAAAGCAACAAATCTATACATACCAAACACATATTAACTAGCACCAGAAGAAAGGTAAAATTTCAAACTCGGTAAAGCTGAATTGAGTCGTCAACCAAAAACCAAAGCAAAGAAATAAAATCCAGCCATCTTAAATCAGGCAGCCCCAAATTTGACAAAAAGAACTCCTTTCCTCAATAATTATACTACCGTCAACAGTTGAAGAGAAGTAATCTTTGAAATAAAAGGGAAATTTTAGGGAAAGGAAGGAAGGAAAAAGTGACTCGCAAAAGGAGATCTTTAAACCCAAATCTCCCAACAAACAGAAAAAGAAAATACAAAATGGAATAAGCAACGGTGGTTATGTTGCACATATAATTTTCATAACTTCATTGCCGCAAACGAACCCTAATCCCATATCTACCTATAAGACTTACAAATCTCTTGACCATACACTTGAGCAAATAAATCCCAAATTTCCTTCCATTTCACTCAGATTGTCCACAACCAAACGAAGGCGGACATTTCTTCATTCATAACTCAACTTAAACCCTAAATCTCACATTTTTAAGAACGCAAGAAAAAACAGTAAATCAAACCCAATAAAAGGGAAGGAGGGAAAAGATAAAGAACTTACCTGGAAGAAAACGACTGCAAATCTGAGCTTAGCATCTAATTTATGCACAGTACATGTGCTACACCGAGTTAACCCCTCCATGAAATGCCAACAACCCCGAACTAAACAACTTCGATTCCATCAAACCTCCGGCGATTTCCCGATCGGCTTCAACAACAAGAAAAATCGCTGGCTCTTCTGCATTTCAAATGCTATAATCCAAAAAAAGAAAACAGGAAACCCCTTTAATTTGCAGTACCACAAATTGGGTTTTCTCCCTAAAGCTTCTTTGCTTTTCTGAAGAAGACCCAAATGGGGACAGAGAACAAGTAAAACTTAGCACCAGTCCCCGGTCTCGCAGAATTGATTAATGGGTTAGTACAGCAAACTTCGCTCGAAAACGAGGTGGTCTTTAATGTAACATCGAACATGTACTCACTTCGAATCCAAGGACTGCGTTGGGTTTGTATTTGTAATGAAGAGAAACAACAAACAAGTGACAGACAGTGAACACAACACAAACCCAACCTTAAAATTCGTAGAAAGAGAGATAAAGAAAGAAAGATTGGTGGGGGTGGGTGGAGACCTGATAATATAATTGTCTTTTATTATTTTAAATCACAACGTTTTGAGACAATAAATTTTGAAATTTTGGTTAAAAGCTACAAAATTCGCCTCTGTCTTCTTATGAAATTACGAAATGGCCATCGCTTTTAGTTTGATACCGGTTGATAATTAGACTAAGACCGCGTCATCTTTAGGTTTTCTATTGATTTCAAAACCCAACCGAAAATTAAATTAGTAAGATAAATAAAGTAAGGTATAGATAATTTAATCGGTATTAGAATATTATAAAATTAATTATAAATTAAATAAAATTTGAGAATTTAAAAAATGATTAAAGAATTGTCTTTATTTATCAAAATATTTAAAGTTTAATTAAAAATATTATTAAATATAAATTAATTGGTTTAATTTGATTTAAAAATATTATAAAAACTGATTAGTTTACTAATGATTTTTAAACTAAATCGCACCGAAAAAGATTTAACCGATATTAAGCTTTCATAAAATCAGTTAAGTATTGAATACAATTTTAAAGAATTTAAAATATGATTAAAATATAATGTCCTTAGTTATTAATTGAAATTTAATTGAAAAACTATTTTATTATTTAAAAATTAATTAATTAATTAAGTTTATAAAAATTTATTAATTTATAAAAATCAGTTAATTAATTAATAAATTGGTTGATTTTTAACTATAAAAGTTATTAAAGTAAATTGAAAAAAATTAAAAATCGAACAAAAAATTAAATAAATTAAGATTTTTACGGTTAAATTAATCGAAACAGTTGAATTTTTTAACCATTATTTATAACAACATTTTCCAAAAATGGTAAAAATAAAATATATTTTCAATTGTTAACCGTATTACATTTTTGCATGAATTGATATTAAGAATTGTTTTTACTATTTTTGTTAAATAAGATACTAAAGTGGATGATTAACTCATTTTATAATAGAAATAATTTCAGAAAATCTTTTGATAACACGAATTCCTATTTTTTAATGATATCACGTGATCAAGACAATTAGCTTAATACCGCGAAGTCATTTCATAGAAGCTCATTAATATATTCTTTTCATAAAACAAATCGATTATTTAATAATCTACTTTTAGAGAGCTCCTGTGTAGAAGCATTATCCTTATTTTTGTTTATATCTCGAATTAAAACAAATTACTATAATCCATCCCCGACTATATATCAGTCTGACATTTTTTACAAATTTTACAAATAGAAGCTCTTATTTTCTTATTTCTCATTCTCAATTCTAAATATACATAATATGCATAATAATTAATATTATTTCCGAAAAGACTATTATTGTTCAAACTTTTCACACTTTTAGTTTAAAAGTGAAATGAGCCCGCCCACGCCAACAAGTGGTATGGGTGTCAGGCTTTACATTATCTTTAAGTTAATTGGTCCTACACAATTACATCATTATTTTGTTACATTGGACCCACTCAGACCAAAAAACTAAAATATAAGCCAAGTTGATTGGTCACCCTTCAACATTATCCAAATGTTTTACTATGGTAAAAAAATTTGGATTTAATCCAAAATTAACATATTAAATTTAGTTTAGTAAAGTTTAATTTCAAATTTGAATATTTAATCCGCCCCATATAAATTCCAATTTGATAAATTTTTATTCAAGATAAATAATTAAAATAAATTTAATCAGTAATTTTAAAGAAAAACAAATTAAACAGTATTTATTTGTTTATTGTAAAAAATTTCAATTTTTTAATTTAGTAATTAACCTTTTAGAACTTGTATAAATTAAATTAAAAAGTTGTTTTTGTTGATATAACATATAGATGTATTAATCATATCAACAAAAATAATAATTTGAATTACTTTTGAAATAGTAATTATTAAATTGATTTTTTTATTTAGCACTGCATTAAAAAATTAAAATTTAACACGTAAATTTGAAATAATTATATTCTCTTGCGTGAATTGTAGCAAGGGTTTGGAACAATTCCTAATTGGATGTGATAGGTCAAAGAAAAGTGAAATCCATGAACAAGAAAAACACCCAAGAACGAGTTGATTCCTTATTATTCGATAATGGGTTTAATACAATTGTTAGGTTTGGTATTTTAGCTTACCTATAACACAAGGCTCGTTCATTCCTCTTTCACAAGTCTGTCTTACTCTGTCTACGTCCACGAAATAAAATCTAACTTACGATCATTGTCTTTCAATTACCCACCGCACCAATATTAGTTAGGGCACAGCTCATCTAACCTTAATACAGTTAAGGATGTTAATATTCTAACATTCGTCAGTCTTGGATGGTTGGATAGCACCTGTCTCCAACTCCTACCAATCAAATCTTCCCATTGTTTTGCAACTCCAATCTTCTCCACAGATTGTGGGAACTGCTGCTTTAATATTTGTTGGAAGTAATTGTCATGAAAAATGATTAAATTAAAAAAATTTAATCAGTTTAGCCGATATAATCATAAAGACCTTGAATTTTTCATGTTGTCCGCTAAGCCCCCAGAAGGAGTTTCTCCCGTACTCAAAAAAAAAAACTTTGAATTTTTCAACTTTTTGATTCGATTTTTAACTTTATGGTTGAATTTATTTTAATAATTCTTGTCGTTAAAATTTGATCAGTTTATTAATTAATTGGTTAATTTTTATAAACTCAAATAATATATTAATTTTCATTTAATTTTTCAATTAAACTTTAACTTTTTCGATTGATAAAGACAATATCTTTCAATAATATTTTAAATTCTTTAATTTTAATCTATCTTTAACCATAAGTGTGTAATTATATACAATTTTACTCTAAATAAATGTTAAGTAAAATCTCAAGAATATACTCTAATTTGTCAATTGCATATTATGAATGATTCATCAAATTAACTTGTGTTATTTAATTAGGTGATTCGATAAGTTCAAAGTTAAATAATATATTTAACTTACCCACGTTGCTTATTCATTGTATTAAGTAATGACTAATAAAATTCAATCAATTCAGTCGTAAAATTTTTGAACCATTCAACTTTTGAGTTCGGTTTTAACTTTTAGATTCAATTTACTTTGGTAACTTTTGTTATGATCAGTTTATTAATTAATATGTTAATTTTCGTAAATTAATAATTTATTATACAATGAAATAAATGAATATTTTTAATAATATTTTTTAAATTAAAATTTAAATTATTCGATAAATAAAGACAATCTCTTTAAATCATATTTCAAATTTTTTAATTTTATTCAATATTCACCCAATTTTATGACAGTTTAGTTGAACCTTTTAAACTTTAAACCTCTTATTTTATTTTAATTATTTAACTTTCAATCCGATTTTTAAAATATTGATAATAAGAACACGCGCCCTTCTCCCCTAAAGGAGGATTTGTGACAAAATATTTGGAAACTCAAGAGGTGAAAATCAATATTCATATATTTTTTTCTGAAATACTCGTGCGTCTATAATACTTCTTCTGATCAGATTAATTAATACTAATATGCATAATTATTTATTCAATTAAAATTTCAAATGCATAATTATTTATTTTTGTCCGTTTTGGGTCAATCCCTGAGCAAGGATACTTAAATACGACACAAATGCTGAACAGCCTAAACTGCTTCTTCACGTGCTTTGGTCCTTGACGATCTCGTCAAACATCCCATAAAGTAACTTGGCAAAGGAATGATGATTTATATATTTAGCAATGCATTTTAAATGAGAAGCAATTACATATGGAACATAAAATAAAAATATCCTTAATTAATTGACGACTAAAAAATTCAATTGATTCAATCAATTTAATCGCAAAAATATTGATCTATTCAACTTTATATTTCAATTTATTTTAATAATTCTTGTTATTGAAAACCTATTAGTTTATTAATTAATCAATCAAGTTTTGTAAATTAATAACTTTTTATAAACCAAAATAAATTAACTAATTGTCATTTACCAATCTTTTTTTAATTAAACTTAAAATTCTACACAATTTCTTTCAATTATATTTTAAATTATTTAATTTGATTCAATCTTTAGTAGGTTTTATTATCGTTTAATACCAATTGTGTTGATTTATGCCCTTGAACCTATTTTTTTGTTGTAAATTTATTTGTATGGCATTTTTTATTCAATAAAAGGCATTTTTATCTTTGTGCATTTATTAATTATTTAATTATTAATCATAAAGATAAAATTTTTGAAATAATTATTATGCAATTAGAAATTATAATGCGATTATAATTATGATATTCGAATTGCATTTTTGTATCATCCCTAAAATATTCCTAGTCATAGTTTCATCAAGACGAGGTATTGATGAAATAGTTAGACCAGTACATGTTTGTTTCTTTTTTATGAAGAAAGTAATCGATCTTATATATTAAAGTGTGGAGACACTTAAACAAACATGTGAATGCTTATTAAAGAATAAGTCTACTGAACTGACCCGACTGAGAATCCTGAATGGAACATACTTTAATATTGTTGGAAGTAATTGTCATGAAAAATGATAAATTTAAAAACTCAATTAGTTTAGCTGATGTAACTATAAAAGTTTTGAACTTCTCAACTGAACGGTTTGATTTTTAATTTTCTGACTCAATATGTTTTAATAACTCTTGTTTTTAAGAATTGATCAGTTTATTAATTAATTAGTTAATTTTTATAGAATAAAATAATAAATTAATTTTCATTTAACACTTTTTTCAATTAAACTTCAAATTATTCTATTGATAAAGATAATTTTTTTAATTATATTTTAAATTCTTTAATTTAAATCAATCTTTAACCATAAGTATGTAATTATACAATTTTACTTTAAATATATATTAAGTAAAATCTAAAGAATATACTCTAATCTACCGAGTGCATATTATGACTGATTCATCAAATTAACTTATGTTATTTAACTAGGTGATTCGTATATTTAATTTACTCCTATCTAGTAGAAAAATTGTTTTCAATATACTCACATTGCTTATTTATTGTAATAAGTAAGGACTAATTAAACTCAATTGATTTAGTCGTAAAATATTTGAAATGTTCAACTGTTATGTTCGGTTTTAACTTT
This sequence comes from Erythroxylum longipes, assembly GCA_027563885.1. Lineage (NCBI taxonomy): Eukaryota > Viridiplantae > Streptophyta > Magnoliopsida > Malpighiales > Erythroxylaceae > Erythroxylum > Erythroxylum longipes. The sequence continues at coordinate 2,572,915 of JAOQMS010000006.1, read as the reverse complement.
TCGGTTCAATTTATTTTAATAATTCTTATTATTAAAAACTGATCAGTTTATTAATTAAAAGGTTAATTTTTATAAACTAATAATTTCTTATAAACTAAAATAAATGATTATTTTTTAATAATTTATTTTTTAATTAAACTTTAAATTCTTCAATGAATAAAGATAATTTCTTTTAAATCATATTTCAAATTCTTAAATTTTATTCAATATTAAGCCGATTTTATAATAGTCTAAAATTGATTTAACCTTTTAAACTTTAAATTTTTATTTTAGTGATTTAAATTTTAGTACAATTTTTAAAACATTAAGAATAAGAATAAGCGTCCTTCTCCACTAAAGGAGTATTTGAAATGACAAAATATTTGGAAACTCGAGAGGTGAAAATCAATATTAATATATTTTTTTCTGAAATACTCGTGCATTTATAATACTTCTTCTGATCAGATTAATTAATACTAATATGCATAATTATTTATTCAACTAAAATTTCAAATGCATAATTATTTATTTTTGTCCGTTTTGGCCCTTTTGGGTCAATCCCCGAGGAAGGATACTAAATATGACACAAATGCTAAAATGCTTCTCCACGTGCTTTGGTCCTTGAAGATCTCGTCAAACATCCCATAAAACAACTTGGCAAAGGAATGATGATTTATATATTTCGCAATGCATTTTAAAAGAGAAACAATTACATGTGGAATAAAAAATAAAATAAAATATCTTTAATCAATCATTAATTAAAAAATTCAATCGATTTAATCGTAAAATTATTGACCTGTTCAATTTTACAATTCTGTTTTTAAATTTTCAGTTCAATTTTTTTTAATAACTCTTATTACTAAAAACCGGTTAGTTTATTAATTAATCAATCAAATTTTATAAATTAATAATTTTTACAAACCAAAATAAATTAACTGATTATCATTTACTAATTTCTTTTTTAATTAAACTTTAAATTCTTCGTATTCTCCTTCAATCATACTTTAAATTCTTTAATTTTATTCAATTTTTAGCCGATTTTATGAGAATCTAATATCAATTGAACCTTTTAAACATTAAACCTCTTATCTTACCGATTTAACTTCCACTCCGATTTTTAAAACATTGTCATTAACTGCAACGGATTTTGTAGAACCGTTATGTTATTAAATATTTATAATACTAAAGAGTTTATTGAGAATATAATTAAATAAATATATCCCCAAATGAAGCAAATGTTATTCCTTATCTTCTTACCCAACTATTAAATTAATTGTCTGAAAGCTCATGCTTTTGCTTAGCTATTTTTTAGTTGGAGGTAGCAAAAGATGACTTCATCCCTGTTACTTTCTTTTCTTTCTTGTGTTCAAAGTATCCATTTTTTCATTTGTATACACAATATAATAATTGTTTGAACAAATTGATTTTTTTATTTTTATTTAATAATTAAGAAATTAAATCGGTTTGATCGATTCAAACATAAAATTTGAACCGGTCAATTTTTGAAAATTAAATGATTTATTAATTAATCAAAAAATTTTCATAAACTTACTTTTTTCTTAAAAATAAACTATCTAGTTTTTATTTAACGTTCTCATTTTTTAATTAAAATTTAAATTTTTATAAAAATAAGGATGATTTATTTTCTAATCATATTTTAAACTTTTCAATTTTATTTAATTTTTACTATATATTGGTTTAATGATAATAGTGAATCTTGAAACTTTAATATTTTTATCTTATAGGTATAATTTTTAATTTGTTATATTTTTTACTGCAGCTTTTAAATTTGGTCGCTTTCTAAGGAAATGGTAGGTCACAAAAGATATTTTTATGGATTAACTAGGACTATATATTAATGTAAAGTCAGTGGATTGAAAAAGTAGGCTCATGCGTGAAAAGCACTCTCAACTTGGACCTTTTAAAAGCCACGCACCTATAGTCCTTAGTCAAACAATACAGAAATGTTACACCTTAGAGCTCCGGTTCATTCCAAAACCTGACATAAACGTGTGGGTGAGATAGATTGAAATAAGGTTGGAATAGTTAGGGATGGCAAAAATAACTTGGCCTGCCCGACCTATTAACAGTTATAGGAAAAATAAAAATGAAACAGATGATCTGTTCTCAAAATGTTAACCTAAACATTTAAAGTTTAAGTGTCACAACAAAAGATATATGATTGTTTTAAAAATTGGACAAAAACTAAAATTATAAGACAGAAAATTTAAAATTTAATCTGTATTAGACTATTATTTTATAATTAAATATTGAATAAAAATGAAGAATTTGAAATAAGATCGAAAGAAATTATCATTAATTTAAACTTCAATTGAAAAGAAATATTGTTAAATAAAAATGAATTAGTTTATTTTGAGGTTATAAAAACATATTAGTTACAAAATCGATTGATTAATTAATAAACCGATTATTTTTAACAATAAAAGTTATTGAAATAAATAAAATTAAAAAGTTGAAAACTAAATCAAAAAGTTTGTCAGTTCAAAGTTTTTTATAGTTAAACTATGAATTGGTCCAATTTTTTAATAATAATTTAAGAGAAATATATATAACTAATGATTGAAAAATTAAATCAAATTGACTAATTCAATAGTTAAAATTTTGAATCGGTCAATTTTTTTATTTTGTTTATTTTAATAACTATTGTTATTAAAATTTTAGTAATTCATTAATTAATCAATCAATTTTATAAATTATTTTTATAAATTAAGATAATTTAATTAGTTTTCATTTAACGTTATTCTTTTTTAATTAAATTTCATGTTTTTTTATAAACAAAGATAGTCTTATATAATTTTATTTCAAAATTTTCAATACAAATTTATTAATTAAAATTTTAATATAGTTTTAAAAACATTTTGTGTATAACAGCTAAATTATACAGCAGTTGGGTTTTGACATCACATAAGCATTTAGTTTTCTTAGCCATTAGGTTAACAACTTCAGCCACTGTTTAGGTTAGCCGACCTGGCACTTGATAGTGGTTGATCAAGAAAAATTGTAGGTTACGTTATTTATGGGGT
>JAOQMS010000006.1:2527441-2546374 GCA_027563885.1 Erythroxylum longipes | reverse complement strand
TTTAAATTATATGAGCTTTAAAAAATTAATCATTAAATTGAAAACTTTAAAAATTTAATTACTGTATTAAAAATTTTCAAAATTAAGTACTTACAAATTTCTTATCTTTTTATAAATTATTGTTTAATTAAAGACTCAACTCTTTGGATTATTCTCATACCTTTATTCTACTAAGAAATGTACAATATAAATCAAAATTTACAAATTTGGCTTTTAATGCGACCATCTAAGCTACTCTTCTCACTCCTCCCAAATTAGTCTTAGATTCTAAATTAAAGTCAAGATCTTTATTAGTGTCCTTTTGTCAAGGGAATATTGAAATCCATTACTTTGATATTAATTAGCTTAGTAATTGATGATAAAGAAAATTAGGGAGATCATTACGGTTACGAGTATATGCAAAACTTGTTTACAATTGAATAATTAATACTATAATTCTTTTTGATGAACAATAACTCAAAATTAAGTGATAGATTTACAAAAATATTAAATCCTTAAAGTTGTAGGAAGAGGTTATACTTACAAGATCAAAATCAAAACCTCTCAAGTACAGTTTTGTAATTCATGATGAGTGTAAATATTGCTACATTATTTTTGCTAGGGACAAAATCCTGAAAGTAATTCAATCCGTGACATGCACAACTTAAAACTGATATAGGAGCATTTATTTTGTTGTGAGCGCTTCCTAATGTGAACAAGATGTTTCCTTCTTTTTTTCTCTCTTGTTAGTGCAATTTTCTTGGGTGTTTGAAAATCTTTGAATTGAATTCATTAACGAATTGGATTTAATTACATTAATGAGATTGAATGAATTCAATTTACACTGTTTGGAACAAATCCAGTAATATTAGAATTGAATTCAATTACACTGCTTGGAACACAATCAAAATGAATTCAATTATTTCATATGACACATTTATCCCTGACTAAAAAATAATCTTATTAACTAACAAACATTCACACTTACGAAGAGCAACTTATAAACATCAATTTCATTATAAGTAATATTATCAAAAAATTTCATTATTAAAATGAAAAGAAAAAATTGATTGCAAATGACATTAGGCTAGGCCGAGCTATGAAGATAATAGAAAACTATTATAATTTAAAAGCTTAAAAATGCATGAACGAGCAGTAGTTCTTTTGCGTTGATAACTACAAGTTGAGGAGTGGCTGCATTGAGGGTAACTGCGTGAAGAGGAGTGCTGTGTTGAGGGAGGCTGCTGTTGCGTGGGTCTGCTATTGGGAGAAGAGTGGCTGTGGGTTATTGTAGGGATATGGTTATTGTGTTGAAGTTGAGTGTGGGTATAATGGAAAGACTCCAATTTCAAAGCTAAAAAATAAGAGTAGCCGCGCTGGAGAATTGAAATCACGTGAAATATTGGCTGAATTGAAATAACAAAGAGAGTAGGCTTTAATTCCCCTTATGAATTCAATTCATGGTGATTTTTTTGTTCCAAATAGGTGAATTGAATTCAATGTTGTAATTTAATTCAATTCACCTTGTTCCAAACGGGCTGTTAGTGTTTTTCAGTCTAATATTGTTGTTTGATTACTACTATTGCTATTTTATCGTTACTGTTACTATTTTTAATGATTTTATTGTATGATATTTGTAAGATATTATTAGCTGATGTTATGATCATTTAATATTTAGTTAAGTATGGAGACTTATAAATTGAGTCATTTATGTTTCATACAAACATGTAAACTTTAAATTTACATATTTGTATATTATCAATTTATTAGGGCTTTTTTTTATTTCGCCTAGGGCCTATAAAATGATAGGAACGGCCCTGAGAATAAGTATTTATCATTTCAGCAGGTTATCAACCGCTACCACTCCTCCAAACCAAGCTAAAGTAAGAGTGAATGCATGTCTTTCCTTTCTTGTGTGACAACTTTAAACGTGACTTCTTTTCTCATTTGCTAAATTTTGATGAAGAAGACAAACGCTGTTGAGAAAAAGATATATTGTTGTTAAAAATTGATCAGTTTATTAATTAATCAGTTGATTTTTATAAACTAAACGATTTTTATAAACTAAATAAAATAATTAATTTTTGTTTAACAGTCTTTTTTTTAATCAAACTTTAAATTTAGGACATTATCCTTTAATCATATTTTAAATTCTTTAATTTTATTCAATCTTTAATAGGTTTTGTGATGATTTAATTCCCGTTAAATTTTTTAAACCATAAACTTTTATTTTACCGGTTTAACTTTCGGTGTGATTTTTAGTACATTAGAAAATAATTGAATGAGGATCCAAAAGGTAAAATGCCCTCTGACTTGTTAATTGGATGAATTCGTAAATGACTAATTTCTATATAGACCTAAAGGGCATATCGAAGGATTATCAACATAGGCTGTGTTTGGATCTGTGATGCAGTGAGGATAAATACTTATCCATTGCAGTTTTCAAACGCAATCACATGTTTAGATCTGCGAGCGAACAGCCGAAGGTTAAAGGAAAATGCGGTGCCACCTCAGAAATCGATAAGTAAAAAGAGAGTTGCAGTAGGAAAATACTTCTGTGGTGGAAATTATACTTTCTATTAATAATCTTTTGATAATTATTGTTTTCTATTATACCCTGAACTAATAGAAAGCAAGTCAACGTATGCGACTAATAATACTTTATCAAATAGTTTGCGTTTACTTTAACATGAACAATTATATTTTATTTACTAAATTTATTTTATTTTAATTTTTCTTATTTTAATTTAATATTTTAAATTTATATGACTAATATTATATTTTTATAAAATATTTTATTTACTAAATTAAATAAAATATTTCATAACATCAATTAATAGTTTATTAAATTAGTAGGTTTTTAGTCATTTTATCTCTTTTCAGCAACAGCAATCGCAACCGTACTTACCAAAAACTTATTTTCATATTTTAGCAGTTACCAAAATAGCAATCTTAAATACATAAGTACTTATTAAGAATTAGTACTTATTATTTTAGCAGGTTATCAACCGTTACCGTTACTTCAAACCCAGCCATAGTAAGAGTGAATGTATGTCTTTCCTTTCTTGTGTGACAACTTTAAATGTGACTTCTTTTCTCATTTGCTAAATTTTGATGAAGAAGACAAAAGCTGTTGAGAAAAAGATATAGAAACGGTCTCCATGCCAGCTTGTATATGAGCATCTGGTAACCGATGAATAATGGAATCAAGTACTCTTTTGAGTGGTTGCTGGTTCGTAGAAGCGGCATGCTGGTGAGGGAGGTGTCCAGTTTTTATTCGTCTCCAAATCCATCTCCTCTTCCTACTCCTAACAACAAAGTGGTCCCTATTCCACTTTAATACTGTAAGGTGACAATAATGAGTAATGGGTTCAAGAGAAAAGAAAGGGACAAAACAAGTAGAAGGAATATGGGTCGTTCAAGCATGGCATAGCATACCCTTGAGAAAAGAAAACGTACCATTCAGCGATGGTTTAAAAACGTACCATTCAGCGATGGTTTAAGCAAAGATAGATAGTAGGAATGGAACAGGAGTTATGTTCAACTTTTTACCCTGAAGTGAAAGAAAGCTTGGCAAAGCACCTACTGATATCGAAATTTTCACGAGGAACCAAACTTTTACTGGCGTGACAAGACGAGTGGGGGTGTTTTGAAATTTCACTGGACCAGACCAAGCCTTTTTCTTTTCTACTGGAATAGTTGAGGTGAAGGGAACAATCTTTGTTCCTTTTAACTTGAGGGTTAAGCACTGCTGTCAGGCCTAGAATGGCATGCAACCATTCTATTCTTGGGATTTGCTGGGGTCCAGTTTAAGGTCTCGTGTCATAGTCACTGTATACCTTGGACAGTCCACCATTGATGAGAATTGAGAAGCTTTAAGAAGTAAACTCTTTTACCTTGTTGCAGAAAATAAGTCTGTTTCTGCTTTTCTTTTTTTAGCTTAGCAATGGTAGCCGCTTGCTTGTGAATTTAGAGCGATCTATTCATTTTCTTTGTTTATTTTTGTAGCTACTTGAGAAGTCAGGTTGCTGTTATGATAAATGCAACTGGGTCCCCTTTGGATGCTGAAAATCTTCACGTCTAGATTGCCTGCGAGGCATGGAACAAGACGGGTCTTGACTCGACACTTGAGCACCGCCATAGATAGTGACCCTTGAAGGTGAAAACAAAGTAGAGAATGAGTATATACATTTCGAAGCTCCACTTCCCCCGCCCAAGTCAGCAATACATTGAAGCAAAAGCTTAAACCAAAGGTCTAGCCCACCAGTTATACATATGATTATCTACATAGCTACACAACTACTAAAACGTAAAATCCTCTATAGCTAAAAGTAGATACTAGCCTACTAGGAGAAACGATAAAATCATAAACAAGCCACGGATACATATGTTACAAATAGGGAAGCGGACATCCAGGTAAACCGGTATCTGTTAGCGGTGGCCACGAACCTCCGTTGGTATCTCGTTTCACTCTCGATTCGGTCGGCAGACAGTCTTTAGTCTCTTTGCAGCCTGAACGAATCCCACAATGACCTGCAACTCGTCCATTTGCTTCGGTTCGGGAGCAAAAGAACACTAATTTTAGATCATGATTAAGTTACATGAAACGAATTGGAAGAATTGTCGGTTCAGACAACTACCTGAGACATGAAATGCCTCTGAACAACATCAACTAGTTGCTCTTTTGATGGGTTGGGGAAAGCATCCATCTAGATAAACCAGCAAAGTTAAGGATAACCACGTCAATAAGACGCTGAAAAAAGGAAATCTTATGAACTTTCCTCTGCTGAAACTTACAAGATTGAAGTGTCGCCAATATCTCCATAAAGCAGCCATCTCCAACTTGCTTAAATCAACCTTCTGATAACAGGAAGACATCGATATAAAAGATAAGTGAAGGATATTGGCAGATTGAATAGATTGTACAATAAAAGTTAACAAACATTATATGGAATTAGCAATTAAGATTTAAGACAACATACCGTGGCCCCACGAGGGGTAGAAACAGAACTCTTAGATTGAGAGTCGCATGAGAGAGACCGGCTAAAAGTCTTATGAGATGATCCTGTTGATTTATGTGTCCTATGCCTTGATCTATGGGACTTTTGTGTGTCATCGGATGCTGAAAAGTCGAGGATAGGAGCACCAGAATTGAAAAGGGTGTGGGACCAATCAAAAGGAGAAAAAAAGACATTAGACGAGAGAGCTTTCAGCAATAGTGAAAGCAAAAGTTTGAAGACAGAATGAATCCTATGTACCAAACTCGGACCACTTTTCGACAAGGAGATATGCTACCACAAAGCCACAATTTAAGCCCAAGCAAACACTTGATTACTTCAAAAGTCTTAACTCTAATTATGAATTTGGCAACTACGGTGAGTAAGAAAAAAACAACAGAACTTGTTCATCGAACCAATATAGCCATATACGGAAATGGTATTAAACTAAATTCAACTGGCTGCATAAATGAAAAGAAGAAGCAAAATCAGCATGTCCCAAAAACTAGATACACTTCAATTCATCCTTCCTGAAAATTTCTCATGAACCAATTTTTAAGAATATGGCAACTCACCCATATCGGATCCGTTCCACTGCGCATTTTCAAATTCTAGGTCATCATCATCTTCATTTCCAGTGGGAGCCTCAATCACACTAAGAGCATTCCTCTGTAGCTTTACTTCTATGCCATTAGTAAGCACCTGCAATTTTCAGATATCGTGCATATAAATTAGTGGAAAAGAAAATGAAAATCGAGTAGATTATGTTTAGATGATGAGCTGCCAAGCATAACATCCAGATAAGACACTATAAATAAAGGGTACCGAACAGAAAACACTATTCCAGTTAAATTAATCAGATTTTTTTAATCATTCAGATATAAAGAAGGATAAATATGCATAGATTTACAAACTGCATCTTTGAATTTTCAATTAGAAAAAAATAATGTGAACCAACAGGTATAACATGTAAAAGCGAATAGATTAACATCAAAACCAGGCCTACTGTATCCTACCCACATCATAGGACATTAATTTCATCTGATCAACATCAACATATGAATATGTCTTCACCAGAAATTAGGTTAACAAATAAAAACCAAGATTTTCGTTACTGGAACAACTAAAATAAAAAATGGAGAACTCGAAGAACAATATGAAAACCAATCGGAACAAGAAAGACATAAAACTGTGGTTTAGAAGAAATAAGGGGAAAAAATGTCCATTTGACCCAACAGCAAATGTTCTTCCTTGAAATCTAAGAAATCAAGCTTGGTTAGACAATAAATGTGTAGTAGGGATAAGATCCTAATAAGATATAGCCAACATGCAGAGGTGCAAAACACCCCAAATAGGGAAATGCAATCTGAAACTCAAACTTCAAAACAGTAACTACAATCGCAAAAGGAAAGAAACTGAAGATAAATCATCAAGACTCCAGATCCGTTGAAGAAATTTCACATGCAATAACCATCTAGAACCCCAATAACCAAATAACATATTGAAATCATGAAATTGAATAGCGAGCAAATAAAAGAAGCTATAACCATCTAGAAAGCAAACAATTGAGCAATTTTCAGAAACAAAAATCTGCATTGCCAAAAGGAAACCTCATTTTAAGAGTTCCAGGAAAATTCCAAGAACAAAAAAAAAGATCAAAATTTCACCACAAACAATTCAAAATCACTGAAAACAAGCAATATTTAAGAAAACCCACAAAGCCCCAAGCTAAATTACCAGCCAATGCCATCCTCCAAGGCCAACAGCTTTTTTGACCACACCTTGAAGACCCACAAGCACTGACTTGGTCCGATTATTACCAGTTACCACCACCTTAGTGTGACGTGGCAACACCGAAAGTTCCTCTTCACTGCTATCTCCGCAGCTCTGCAACTGTGAAGAAAACCCCCCATTCACCGAACTCTCAACTGTCTCCAACATTCTCAACAAAGGAAGGAAAAAAAAGAAAGAAACTTCCTTTTCAACTCAAACAAATCGAACAAAAACCCCCCCAAATTCTGTGCGTCAATACCCAAAACTACATTTGGGAGGAAGATCGCGCATTGCTGAGTACGTCCATGGCAGTTTGAGATAGAGAAAGAAGGAAGAATCAAGAGAAAATTGGGATTTTCTGAGAGAGAGAAAGCACAGAAAGGAAAGAGTGACAGAGAGAGAAAGATAGAGAGGATGAGAGTGACTGGTGTGTGTTTATTGGTTGTGTGCTGCTATGAATCCCGACGAGGTCGTGTTGACAAATAAGAGACCGACACATAAGAGAGAGAGTAGAAGGACGTTTAAGTGATGACCTCTCTCGTTAATCATGGCCTCTCTCTCTACTTTGCTTTGAAAGGCTTTCAAAGTTTGTTAAAAACCAGTACGGTTGTTGTTTTGTTTTTTCTTTTTCTTTTTCTTTTTTTTTTAATATAAACCCCCAATAAGATATAGGAGTTGACACTTTGACTAAGGTAAGAGTGAGGTCTTTATAAAATTAGAAAAAGGAAAATTGTTAATTTAATTTTTATTAAATTTTCTTTTTCATAAAATAAAATTTGAACCTATAAATTAAAATTTACCCTCTTCTTTTTGCTTCATAATTATTTTAGAATATTTGATATCTTTTTATTATTTTTAATTTTTCTTTTCAAGTGGGTCATTTAAAAATAACTTATTTACTAATTAAAGATAAGACTGCGTATTACTAAAACTTGCCAGATTCTGCATAAATGAGATTTTTATAGAGTATTGTTGTTGTTATTGTTTAATTTTTAAATAATAAATTTCATATATAAAATAAATATAATATGCAATAGTCGCGTGACATAAATATTAATTTGGTGTAATTCGTTGCATCATTTACATTAATAAAAAACTTAATTTCAAACTGCTAGAAATTGAATGTTAGAACATAATTTGAGTTTTTTAATAATTAATCCTTAAAATACTAATTATCCAATTAATTTTAGTAAATAATTATTAAATAAATCAATTCATCGCAATTTATTATTATAAATTATATATATAATAAACATAATTTATATGTATATATATATATATATTCTTAATTATTTATTATACAAATAAATTATTTAGGCCTAAGAAATTTATTAAATAAACTATTAATTATACGTAATTTGTAGGTTATTGTATATATTAAAAGGTTTACTTATGCGCATTGAATAAAAGATGGTGAAATTCTACTCTTATTAAAAAAAAATTAAAGAACGTAAATGTAACGGAAAAAGAAAAAGGTAATGATGTAACGGAAAAAGCCCCGTAATTCATAACGGGGTCCCACGTGTGGGCCGGTGGAGGCGCCACCTGCCGTCTGTGTTGAATTATTATTTATTTTTTACTTTATTGACTTATAAATTTTTTATTAAAAAAATGTAATATTATTCTACTTTTCCTCTTTTCCACCGGATTTTCCCGCCACAATTAAGCAATATCGATCGTCCAATTAGGAATGTTGCGGTTACGTCCGTCGGATCATTTACTGGGTTAGTCCAGCCGTTGGATTGAGAGAAGAGTCCATGTCGTAAAGTAGAGGACATGTTCACATAACATGTGTAATCATGACAAAGTTTGAAAAGCCAACAGCCAGGTGCACCGTTCACGTGGCGTGTCAACTCATCTCGGCCGTTCACTCTCGATCAACTTCCTGGAAAGTTACAATGACTCAGGAATCGGACGAGCCGACCATCACCGCTCACGCTGTGGCGGAGCGTCGAATAGAAATGCAAGGGCAGGCGAGGACAAGATCATGCAATGCTCCAAACGATGTAGTGTGATGAGACAGATAATGCAAAAAATGAGAGATTCAGCCAAAGGTTGTTGACTATGATGCAACGAAAGTGGCAATTCCCAGACTAGACCAGACACACTTGTAGTTAGTCTTCCTAGGAAGAAGTTTCTACGGTGGACAAAATTGTAATAAAAAAATTAACAACATGGTGATTGAATTGATCAACCCTTGTCTTGAGCTCCTAAAACTTCATTATTTAATGCTAAATTTAAATTTAATATATTAGTTTTAAATCACGTTAAACTCAATTATGTGTGAAAATTTGAAGCCTATTATTATTAATATTTTAAAAATTAGACTTGAAATTAAATCATTATAAAATTGGTATATAATGAAGAAAAATATATATTAAAAAACTATCTTTATCAATAAAAGAAATTAAATTTTAATTTAAAAAATATTGTTAAATAAAAACTAACTAGTTTATTCTAATTAATTAATAAATTAACTAATTTTTAATAATAAACATTATTAAAATAAATCGAACCAAAAAATTAATCAATTTAAATTTTTTACAATTAAACCGATCGGATCGATTGGTATTTTAATTATACAGAGAGCTTTTGAAAACAAATAGAAAACTTTACTTACCGTTATTTATTTAAGCATAAATCAAGCTAATTTAGTGTAAAAAATGGAAAATTAGAAGGGTAATAAAGAGAAAATGAAACTTGGTCGTGGAATTGGGCAACAAGTGGTTACTATCTGGTAAGGTGTGTTGTATGAAGGAGACAGAACATGGTCGGCTCCACCACCATGTAACATCTTTTCTTTAGCTCCTTCACTTATGTAACTCAGCAACTTTATCTTTTACTGTATTTTAAAATAGGTATATTTAGAGTCTTTTAATTCTTTTATTTATCATTTTTTATTTACTTTCTTATTTATTTATATTTATATTTTCATTCATTTATGTGGGTCATTTGAAAATAGTCTCTCTAATGATTAGGAGTAAAGTTATGTACTACTGAACCTCTTCAAACTTAGTATCCCAGCGAGATTTTTACTTAATGTTGTTGTTGTTGTTTCTGATATTGTTGTTGAGTCTTTTAATTAACGATTACTTTTATTTTAATTATTAAATGTAACTATTAAATTTTTAATTTTATTCTTAAATTTACCAATCACTTAATACTATAAAAAATTGTTTATTAATACATATTTTAACTAAATTATTTGACGATGCTTGTATTTAAATTAAATGATAACTTGATTAAAATAATTAATTATAAATTAAATTACAAAATTAAGCAAATTTTTAACTTTTTGAATCTTTTAATTAAAGGTTTTTTATTTTAATTCATTAAATCTTTAATTCAGTCTAATTTAATTTATTTCTTAAATTTTACCGATCACTTAATATTATGATTTTACCAATCAATGTACGCAACTTTTCCTTTGTATTTTTATAAAGAAGTTGTTTTCGTGATTCGAATCTATACACGGGTACGTTGACTTTGACTTTAATATTATGATTTTTGTTAACAACAATCGAAAAATCAATTTAAGCATATAATTATGATTAATATGTTTGTCTAACTTAAATATTACATATCGAAAAACACATTTTAAAAATCAATTTATATGATTACTTATAAATTTTATAACAATGTTAAATCATTTCTTTTTTTATACTTTTTGACAATTTTAAGATTATCGAGGAGTTGGGATGATTAAATAATAAATTGTTAAGTTAATGCAATTAAGACTAGGAATGTCAAAATCGACCCGGCCAAGCCATGGGCTAATCATGGTCGGGTTGGCAAACGGCACGTCTACCACGAGCCGATCATGGGAGATCACTGACCAGCCCCGTCCGGCCGTTACTTTTGAAACGACTTCTTTTGTCAAAAATAATATCGTTTTCAAAATTTTTTATTTTAAAAAATGAAGAATGGGCCAGACCTGGCTAATTCGTAGCTCGTCGGGTTATAACCCGAGCTATAGGCTAAAAAGGTTAGGAGAGAGCTGCGCTACGGCCGACATATTGACATCTTTAATTAAGATTGATAGTTAATCTCGATCGCATTGGAAATGTGTAGTTTCCGATGTTCGGTCTTAATAACGGAGTGAGTAGTACATCAATCGCAAACGAAGAACATGTGAGTCCTGATTTATCAATTGACATCCTCTGTACCCACTACGGTATACCTATTCTGTTCCACGCGATCTCAGCCATACAAATGTATGGGTCCTACATAGGTCCTACACATTTATATGGCTAAGATTGCGTGAAACAGAATAGGTACACCGTAGTGGGTACAGAGGATCTGGTTCTTTGATTTATGATTGTGACTGTGAGAGTGGGAGAGAGACAGTATACGCCAAATGGTATTGCCGAAGGTGACCTCTACGTCCCTGTAAGTTAGGGATGGACCGTTTGGTGGTGCCTGGGCCATCACATGCCTTGTCACATCTAATAAGTTCAGAGGGTTTGAGCCCGACAATATGCTTATTTCACATATTCGATTTGATATTTGTATCCGAATACAATCCGGTCAAACTTCAAATTCGCACGTCAGATTTAAATTGATTGAGTTTCAAATTGAATTAAGATTTATTTTTTCAATTTAGAGACAAGTTCATATTCAAACTTTATGATTCGATCCAATAAAAATTTGAATATATCAAATATAAATAATGTCAGTTTTAAAATCATATTAAAATAAATAAAACAAAAAAATAGACTTAACTCTTATTCGATCGGACTTCGAACTGTAAGTTTCAGGTATAGACCACATGTCATCTTTATTTAAGATATCTTTGGCCTTGTTTGACAATCAGCGGATTACATTAACTGTTAGCTGATTCTATCAACGGTTAACTAATACCGGATTAATATAGTTGATTTGACCAGTAGATATTTCAAATGTTTATTTAAAAATGTTTAATAAAATTAATTGTTTAGTATTAGTTGTTTATGTGTAAAATGACTTACAATGGTATAATTTAAAAAATTATAAAGACATAAGTATTAGTTGTTTATATCATAGTATTTCTTTGAATATTCTCGTAATAATTTAGATAGAGCAAAAGAAGCCAGCAACATCATTTTTTCTAATATCTTCCATCGAGTTTTAAGAATACCAAAAGTCTTCTCAATACAACTTTTCAGTGACAAATGAGCTAGATTTAAAACTTCTCGAGATCTTATTAGATTTGCACCATAAAGGGCCAACTAAAGAGCTTAAGAAATCACTAAAATGTCACTAAAAATAAACTTGAGAATGAGGTCGATCAGATTACATCAGAAGTTTTTATAATCAAAGGACTTGTTTGGTAAATGACTTATCAGTTATTTTTTGACAGATTGAAAGGTTTTAACTGTTTGACCATGTTAAATGATTGGTAATTATGTTTAGTAAACAGTTGATTAAATTGGCGGATTGAACGTAATCCGTTGATTTTGATAACGTTATTATGTGAAAACGTTTTTCTCTAATGGCTAAGAAAATAATGGACTAAAAGATAATTATATCAAAAAGTTATTACAAATTACTAAAGCAGATAGAGATGGATAGAGAAAAAGACAGAAATAGAGATAGAGATATAGATTTGATTTAATTTATAAAAAATTTAAAAAGTTATCAATTAAATTAAAAATTTTAAATATTTATTATTAAATTAAAAATTTCAAAAAATTAAATACTTTTAAATTTATTATTTCTAATTATATTACACTAATTACTTTTGTATAGACTTGATATTTAAATCCCTTTTTATACCAATATTTAGTATATAATATCATTATTACTTGTATATTGTGTTTAATTCAATTCAATTTAATCTAAAATGAATAAATCAAATTTAAATTAATTATTTTTATCTAAGTTTAAATTTTAAGAGATTAATATAAATTTTTTTAAATTTTTTTTATTTTAATTTAATATATTAAAATGTATTTTAAATTTTTAAAAATTTTAAAAATTAAAATTAAAAGAATAAAAATATATTTCCTTAAATTATAAATTAAATCGATATCATTTTTATATACTCAATTTCATATTAAGCTCGTTGATACTACATTTGGGAAATTAAAAATTTAGGCTTGTATGGTTTGTCCTGAAATTGACTAATTATATTTAATTTGATTGGATTTTTAATCAAGTTTGTAAGAATTGATTAGAATACTATGATTAATATCAATTGTTTGAATTTTAAGTAATTTATTAAATAAAATTTTAAAAATACATAATTTATAAAATTATTAAGTACATTCAAAGATAAGAATTAAGTGCTACACCTAATATATATAGGATAAAGGATATCTCTTATGTAATTTAAGAAACGTTAGAAAAAAAATCTTTAATTTTTAATATTTTTGAACATAAATTCTTTTTAATTTTTTCAAAAAACTCACTTTTTTTACAGTTAAGTTAAAAATTAACAATGAAATATATGCTGTATGAATATCAAATATGAACTAATCAAATACTCTTTACATGGCAATTTAACTCGGCTTTTCAAATCAAACTGAATTAATTAAATTAAATTCAATATATTAAATTAATATAATTAATTTAAATTATTAATTTAAGTTGAATTTAATTATTTATATCAAGTTTAAAAGTTGATTTTTGTTATCATATTAATAACATTTAATTAGTTTATATCTAAAATTTATAGTATTTTTATTTTATCATTATTTTTTAATCAAAAAATAAGAGAAAAGATTTTTTTTGAAAAACTAAAAAATTAGAAAAAAAATTTAGGGATCAAGAAAAATTTATTGGATTAGTTAAATTTTATGCATGAATGATCTTTGCCATAAATTCCTTGCAGGGACCATCCACCGTATGAAAATCCTTTCACGCATTGATGGACCAGACCATGTTACCTCGAGACCACGTTACCTCAAGGAATGACAATTCGGCCTAGTTCCAATCCTGCTTGAATTCACCATATGATCGGCTCATGGGTCAAATTCAGGCAAAAAATATCCAAGTTCTGCTTAGTTTAAAGTCTAATTGAGAGTGACAAAACGACATCATTTTGACAAAAAATTCGAACTACTTATAGCCTGCTCGACCATTGCCAAGGGTAATTTCCTGCTTTTTATAATGGCTATAATTGCAAAATTTGGCTAGATATATAAAATCACACTCTTTATCAAATTAAACTCCGAAATAACCTTAAAATATATATTTATTTTTAAATAATCTGTTTATTATCAAATTTTGGTATTAAATATTTTTTTGTCATTGACTATAAATTAATAAGTTCTTATTTGAAATATATAATTTAAAAAAACTACATACCCTAACATGTTCAAAAGTATCTAATATTTTTTAAAAATTTTGATTTCGTGTTAAATTTTGAAAATTTTTCTGTTTAGTGATCAAATTTTAAAATTTATTTAAATTACGTCAAAATATTATTTTTGTTGATATAACTAATATATGAACATCAAACATATTACATTAATGAAAATAATTTTTTGATATGATTTATGTAAATTTTAAAAGATTAATCATTAAATTAAAAATTTTAAAAAATTAAATACTTTAAATAACAAAATTTGACTTTATTATATATATAGCGTGCAAAATTTATATTTTTGGGTTAAGCGTTGATGGTTGGGCTCTCTCAAGGAAAAAGACTTGTTGGAGCAGTGAAATTGCATATTATGACTGGCCCAGCTACATCTCCATGACCGCTTCTTCACATAGATAACAGAAAAGTCAAGGAAAGGTAAAATACTTGGAAATTCGATTTGATCTCAAATTAATAAATAAAATAAATAGAACTTATTTTGATTAGAATTAAAATCAATAAATAAATTCATTTTAACCACTAAAATTTGGATTTTAAAATTTAAGAAATAATTTTTAGAAACTTTATTAAATTGGGTTAAAATTAATAAATAAAATATATTTTAATCAAAATTCAAATTAAATTTAAAATTTTAAAATATTTTTTTGAAACTTTATATTCTGACCTAAAATGACCGAAAATTATTAATAAAAATCATTTTGTTTAAAATAAATAACAAAATTCAATCGAAATTGCCAATAAATTATAAAAAATTAAGCCCAGAGCCCAACGCCAAGCGATAAAAGATCTAAATAGGGATGTTAATTTTAACCCGATCTGTCCAACTTGACCAAAATTTGGCCCAAATTTTCTAAGCCATGGGCGAGCTACTGGCCGGGCTAGGCCGAGCACAATTTGTGGCCCGATAGAAATGCCAAAATAACATCATTTTTTATTCTTTTAAAATGGGCCACGAGCTGCTCCTAGCCCATCCGGTCACAGGTTGGGCCACGAGCCACTCCTAACTCAGCTCAACTCGGCCTATTAGCATGCATAAATCTAAACACAATCAAATGTTTTAAATTAAATTTGACCGGATTAATATCATTACTTTTCAGTGCGAAAAAAAGAGATTTGGTCACATGAGTGCTCAACTCAAAGTCCAACAAGAAATATTGTTATATAAATACACTCCATCCTAATTATCTTGTTTACATAAAATTTTTAATTCTATCCTTAATGCCCCTGTTCCTATTCAAGTACAACAACAATCCAGTAAATATCTCGTTGACACGTAAAATCTGAAGAGGTTCAGTAATACGTAATTTTATCCCTAACTATTCCTATTCATTCAAGCACCTATATTAATAACATAATTTAATAGTTAAGCTAATCATTAGCTTTTACAATTACTAAACCAATTGATTTTCACTAACTTGCACACAAATGCTACGAGCAAGTAAACTAGAATAGGAAATGAAATGGCATGAAACAAGGATACTTCTTCTTGGGTTTTTTCACCCTGCTGCTGTTAGATCTGCCAGATGATGTACCTATATCATGACAATTTGAAGACGACTCATCTTTGCAATCTGTCATCTGATCTCTCACCGCATTCTGCAAATTTCTGTCATCGGGATCATTACGGGCATTAGTCGAACATCCCGTAAAGAGATTAGTGCCACCAGATGATTCATTGGTTGGCATGCTGCTGATAAAAGTTCCTGCAGCAAATTGTCTGATGCAATCAACTCCCAAGTAATCATTATGCATGTATGTATTCAAAGGCTCAAGGTAGCGTAATGTTTTAAAGCGAGTAGACTTTCAGGAGAGGTGGTTCTAAAGGAACTTCCTGCAGAAAATCCTGCATGTCCTTTTAGGAAAATTATGGAACTGCAGAAGAATTGCATGAAACGCGAGTATTATTCTTTTCCTGAAGCATAAATAGTAAATATACACCTGGAGAAGCTGAAGTCATAAGCTGCTCATCCGGTCTGATAGATGCAGCAACATTGAACTTGCAACCTTCTTCCTTAGTCGAATTTTGGTTACTTCCCCTTTCCAGGTCTTGCAACAAAGCTAATGAATCAAAATATTCATCTGATGACATAGTCATGCAACTTGAATTATCTGAGCTCGAGGAAGGTGATGCTGGATTATCAAGATCCAGCATTTCCAAGAAGTCACCCCTGGAAAGATAATCATTTTCAGGTGAAATTTCCATTACATGATTCACCGATCTTCCCGCTACAGCTAATTCTGTGGTTTCATCATCCCTGATCGCCTACAAAAAGATTACTAGACTTTAATACACATATAAATGTACAGCAGGAACTGTTTTTTGATAGAAAAATAGCAAATCAAATGTTTCAATTTTATGCTTGAAATTTCTTAGCAGTCACAAACAGTTTCAGCGTCTCAGTTCAAGTAGTATAGGATCAAGGTTGGTGCACCTCATGTTTACTTGTAGAAACAGAGTCGGTGACATTGTCATATGCTTGAGAAACTAATTGCTGCTCTCCAACATATGTCCCTTCTTGACTTCCAAGAAAGACTCTAAATAGTGAGGTTGCCTCCTGAAACACGTACAACCAGACTGACAGTTGACTGACTGGTTGGGTGGGAAGGAAAAACGAAAACTTTACAGAATAGGCTTACAGTGCTCGTATACTCTGAAAATTACCTTTTCTTTGCTGTTTTCAACAAGTCCCTTCCGAGTCATCCAATACTCTTCCATTAACCAATCTGTTTTAAGTCCATCAGGAACTTGGCCTTCAAACAATTCAAATGTGGTTCTCCAGCCAGTGAAGGTAGAGTTAGAGAATAATTTGCAGGGCTCGCCTTTAACCTTCCAGAGTCCAAGTTCTGTATTCTCAATCCCCTTGGTCCGGATCAAGTACCATATTTTCTCTGGACAAGTATCTTCCATAAGCATTTATTTTAAACTCAAGGCTGTGTTAGAAAATCATTCCTATATGCAACTCCAGCTAGTAATTCTTACATGGCAAGATGCAACAGATGAACAAAGCAATGAAATAGACACTGAATTTCAAATTCTTTGTCAAGGAAAGATTCATGTTCTTGAACAGAGTTGTCATGTCTCCCAATTTTTCACTTGAATGAAAAGAAAATAGTTCTTACCAGGTAAATTTGATGGCTCATAACGGTAGGGAATCACATCAGGGACCACATTGCTGGGAAGAGGACATCCTCTAGTCATATTCAACAAAGACATATAGATCTCCTTGGCACAACAATCAAACTCTATGTCAGCAACTGGGAAAGCTGTTGGAGGACACATGATGGTTCAATCCAAGGGGAATGCAAGCAGAACTTCAGCAAAAGCGTTTGCTGCTCAAAACAATATAGGGGAGGTAAGATAAATGCAAGAGAACAAAATGATGGGAGAAAAACAAATTACTCTTCAAGAATGCACCAAGAATTCGAATACCAGCTATCTGATGGTTTGATTCCCAAAAGTTGGATAAGAAAATGTGGAGGAAAGAGAGAAATAAGTAGAAGATAAATAACACATGCTCGTGCCAATTCCATAAAGCTACATTGTTCGAAATTGAACATTCGTAAGTGAAGATATAATGATACGTACAAGATCCAGTTATACCAGCATATTCATAAACAAGAAGAAGCCCCAATCAAATCTTTGATTAACTGGTGATAAGAAGTTCAGAAAATTGAGTTTACATTTAAGCAAACCTGCTATAGAAAACTATTATAATTGAGAAGAACCAATCTGATAACCGAGTATGAAACTACAGTATTTAAATTTAACAATCCGACACCATTGATCCCTCAAATAACAGCTTATTCAAGCATATTTCCGTCAGGAAGCAATGCTAGGGTGTATATTTTGACGGAATGAGACAAAAGATTAGGGTTTCTGGGTCAAAAATATCTCTTTTACCTTAGTGTGACTCTATAGTCTCACAGGATGGGAAGGAATAGTACATTTATACTAAATACACACGGAAAAAGAATCCGATATTCATAAATTTTCATTAAATTGGAGTTTTCCGAGTTCCAACAAGCTGGGCAGGTGCAAAACCTTGTAAACTTTAACTGTTCCTTACCTCCATTTTCTCATGATCTGAACAAAGGGTTCACAAACATAAACCAACAGCGGGAGTAACACTTCAAAGGCACGAGTAATACTAACCAAGAAACGCCAAGATATCGAATTTTGAGACGAAACCCATAAAATCCATATGAAACAGCACCAAACACACAATCAAGCATTGTTTTCTCAGAAACTAAGCCATAAACTTCCAATTATTTTCCCATAATCCAAACAGGAGAAAGACAACAGCCTAATCCAAGATATGCACGAGAACTATAAATAATGACGTCATCAACTTAACTAAGCACAAGAATATACCAGAATCAAGGATGGAACTGTAAACCAAAATATGAAGTATCTGAAGCTCAAACCTTTTCAAAAGAAAGCCACAGGAGATGATATCCACTTGCTCATTTACTTCCAGAAAAAAGAAACTGAGGCTTATATAGGAATTGAGAGTAATCAACAGTTTCTTAACCATGGTTAAGCACACAATTAACTGATGTTCCATTAAAGTTTTGTGGCTTATCTTCATTGGTGAAGCTCATGCAAGCAACAGGGAGGTATTGTGGTTTGACCAACACTCGATGTCCCTGGTCCACTAAAACTGAACGTTGTCTTTGCCGCGAAATTTCTTTTATTATAAATAATACTACTACTGCTATTTCAATTACCGACTAGTTTATGAAAATCGACTAGAAATGGCAGTCTTATTGTCTTTTTGGTTGCTGTCTTCAAGATACAGAGACAGAACGGAACAAAAATTTAGAGACAGAACAGAACAAAAATTGGAGACAGTAAGCTGTTTGGTTATGAAGGACAGAACA
>JAOQMS010000006.1:2506683-2519944 GCA_027563885.1 Erythroxylum longipes | reverse complement strand
ATTAATTGTTGTATAAATAATTAAAAAAATATTATTAGTCATGTAAATTTAAAATTATAAATAATAAAATATTAAATAAAAATAAAATAAATTTAGTAAATACAATATTTCATAAAAATATATTATTAGTCATATTAATTAAGAGTATAATGAAAAATAATAATTATAGTAAAGGTTATTAAGAGAAAGTAAAATTTCTATCACAGAAGTAGTTTCCTATCGTAACCCTCTTTCTGCTTATTGATTTATGTGGCAGCATCACAATTTTCTCTAACCTCCGGTTATTTACCGCAGATCTAAACATGTGATTGTGTTTGAAAAATGCGGTCAATAAATACTTATCCCCACGATACTGCAGTTTTAAACGCAACCTTAATTTGGCTAGCTCGACTTTAGCTTAGGTTGGTCTGGCTATAGGCTTGCTCGTAGTCTGAGCGATGTTGTTTTGTCAATTTATTTTTATAAAAGTATCGATAGGTTAGGTCGGTCTATCGAGCCGTAGATAAGACCACGGGTTGAGTTTAACCGATTGATTAATTAATAAACTAATCAAATTTTAATAATAAAATTATTAAAGTAAATAAAAATTAAAAGTTTAAAATTAAATTAATTATATTTTTTAATGATTCCTTATGACCCAAATTTCCCCACGTGGGAAGACTTTGGACGTTTTCTTTCTATTCAATTTCTCCTTCCATAAACCATACGCTTTCCTAATTGGGACTCATCTTTTATCATCATTATTATGCATGGTTTAGGAAATGAAATCTAACAGTAATATCGAGAAAGATGATATTTAAAATTTTATATTTTTTGTGAATATTTTAATTTAGTGATAAATTTTAAATTAATAATTAATCTTTTAAAATTTGTACAAATCATATTAAATATTATTTTTAACGATATAGTTAATAGATAAATATTCATGTTAATATTTTAAAAATTGAACCAATGTGGTTAATTTAATAGTAACAACTTTTTAATTCGATTTTTAACTTGACGATTCGATTTAGTTTAATAATCTTTGTTCTAAAAAACAATCAGTTTATTAATTAATTGATCGGTTTTTATAAACCAAAATAGCTTGATTAATTTATTTTTAATAGTCTCCTTTTTTAATTAAACTCTAAAATTTTCTATAAGTAAAGATATAATCTCTCAAATTTTTTTTTCATATTTTTAATTTTATTTAAATTTTAGTCAATTTTATAACGGTCTAATACTGATTAGACTTTTTAAACCTTAAACTTCTTATCTTATTGGTTTAATTTTCAATTTTTTATTTAAAAACTATTTATTGTACATGATAAATTAGTAAAAAATAATTTTATCTTATTTATACAAATTTTAAAACGTTATTCATCAAATTTAAAATTTTAATAAATTTGATAGTAATTTGAAAAGATTGTTGAAAGACCTAACTCACCTCTAAAAGTTAGCTTAAAAGGGAAGATTTATACACTATTATAAATGACTGAATACACTCATACTTGTCAGATGTGAGATTCTTGATACACCTCTCTCAGTCCAAAATAGGGTCGGATATTTGTTAGATATATTGAACAAAGGGACAAAATCAGGCACCACCTCAAATTATCAAGACAAACAGACTCTAATATCACGTTGAAAGACGGACTTAGGCCTTTCTACAAATATGTTAAAAGATTATTTACTGTTTGATTTGTTATCTTAAATTTTAGCATTAAACTAAGTATATTTAGACGTAATATTTTATTCTTGAGATTGTAAAATTACATTAAAAATTATATCTTTGTAAAGCTTTTAAAATAATGAATGAGTATTTTAAATATTTTATATTTTTTCCTTTAAATATAAATGCCTTAGATTATAAAAAAGAGCTCGCCGCCGATTAGCTCCACCAGGTGAGTGATGCGTCGGAAGTTTGCTTACGTTGTTTGAATTAAAGTTCGATTTCTGAATCTTGAACTGTCTATGTGACAGCAATTGATACATATGTTATTGAAGGTATATGAACGCTTGATGAGAAGTGTCGATGTTTTGGTGGCAACGAGAGAATTGAAGAATGACGTTGATTCTTTGAGGAAAAGCAGAGGAATCACGTCGCTTGATATCAATTGTTCGCTTATCGAAGTCTTTAGGGTAAGCTCGTCTGTATGAAATAACTCTCCGTATTCCTCAAGACTCAGGATCCAACTAAAAAAATTGGAGTTGGGTTTTAGCCATTTTTCCTCTTGAGCTTGTTTTTTAACAGAAGTTTGAATTTTTCTGATAGAGTTTTGTTCTTTGTGTCTCAGGTTCTTCATGTGCTCAGCACAGTACACTGAGGGTGGTTCCTGTGTTCAATAATCCGGTTGTTAACGAGATGGGGATTGAGGTGGTAGCAGAATTTTTGTACAGGAAGTATATAATAGCTAGAGAGAGCTGTTTCTATATGGTATTTTACGTTTCTAACGTTCTTCTTTTCAATAAAAGTAGAATAAATTCTTGATTTTGAGAAAGTCAAATCTAAAATGTTCGTAACTGCTTTTTTGTGCTAGAGAACTCATCGAAGTCACTCTTGTATGTACTAGTGTTTGTCTATTTAAATGGTTGGTCTTACATGCCTTTGCACAATGTTGAAGTCTGATCTGGGGCAGATTCACAACTTTATTCTTGGAAATTATTGAACTTTTCAACCGAC
Source organism: Erythroxylum longipes (assembly GCA_027563885.1). Lineage (NCBI taxonomy): Eukaryota > Viridiplantae > Streptophyta > Magnoliopsida > Malpighiales > Erythroxylaceae > Erythroxylum > Erythroxylum longipes. The sequence continues at coordinate 2,517,282 of JAOQMS010000006.1, read as the reverse complement.
TTGCACTTGTTTGTGTTGATTCTGTGCTTGGAAGAAATTTTCTTTGATAGTAGCAAAACTTTAATTCCAAATCAAATGCCTAAACTGAGCAGAAGTTGCTAGATTATCTGTAGCTTGTTATGTTCTGCAGTTAAGCTGTTCTTTATTTAGTCAGCATCATGCAAGATATCACCGAAACACCATAGGATTCCATAAAGACTACAGAAATTCTTCCTTCTGTTTTCCAATTGAGAAAATATCCTCATCAGCTAGTCCTGTGGTTCACATGGTCAAGTCTGGCTTTGATAGTCAAGCAGTATGAACTGAAAAATGGAAACTTTACATTCTGATCATCTATACTTGGATAAAAATGCTTAATCCTGTGCCATGCCAAGAGAATTATTGGCTTGTGCATAAAAGTTACTGTAAGATCTACCTTATTAATGACAATGCTTGGTTGTATTCTGATGTAGCTGAGCCTTATTGTAGATTCAATCCCTTTGTGATTGATCCACCCCGGGACCATGCAAGTTCGTGCCAGAAACTCAAGTAATCTTGTGCATATTGGCCTTTGAGCTCCTTGAATCTTTTTGGTTTGCTGGCATCTCAAAATGTGTATTTCTCTTGATCATGATGGCTTTCTTAAAATCTGAGCAAGTTCGCTAGCAGCTAAAATGGTGTATTCCTGAAGAAACTGATTTAATTTCAAGAAACTTTGCATTACGAACATGGAGGTTCCTAATTTGGTTCTAGGTATCCTACTTTAACAAACCGGCATCCGCATTTTCTTCCTATCAAACAACTTATTCATGTAGATGGAGCACTTGGGCGACCAATAGGGAAGAAATTGCGAAATTTTGTCAACAAAAAATTATTACCAGCGCGGAGATTCAGTAACCTAACCAGTTTCTATTTGTTATTGGTTCTCTTCATATCTCCAATTTTCATGGTGATTAGTTTGCGAATCGGTACACCAATGATTTGGTTGTTTCCAGGCCACAGGTGAAAGCAGATGCTTCATTGATCAATGCTTTAGACCTCTTTCATCATAAACCTTACAAGTGCCTTTTATTGGGCTCCTGTCATGGAAAGGTTAGAGCAATCCGCTCCATGTTTCGGGCTGTAATCATTAGTCAGTTTCTCTTAAATTGCTTGTTGCTAGAGTTCATAATGTTGAACTTTTCTTTCTTTAGGGGGATGTTCAGGCTCCAGGTTCTGAATGGCTGTCTAGCTTGAGGCATGTAAAAAGTTGATCAGGTCATTATCAGCACCCCAGGAGACTACTCGTGAAAGCCCCCTCTTGAAGGTAAGCTGCTGAGTTTTGGCATGACAGTTTGTTAATCGTTAATTATGATGCCTTTTGAAGCTCCGAAACTAATATTTTGGTCTAATCATGACAAAATCAAGTTCTTTTAGCATTTGAACATATGTTAACCAGAATAAGTTATTCTTTCGTTCTCTTCGGAACCCTAGGGATGGCAATGCTGCCAAGTCTGGCCCGAGTGGGTGCTACTGTTGGGGACTGGGTCCAGCCCGAGGTACAATTGGGCCCGAAACTGACCCCAAGTCGGCCTAACCTGAGCTGTTTTAAAAATAAAATGTAAAAATGACATGTTTTTGGTGTTTTGTTTATATGTGATGGGCCGGCAGGACCTTTTTTGGAAAATTTTTTATTGGCCCATTAATCTCGAGGTGAGCTAAAGCGGTCCAAGCCCGATTGCCATCACATCAATATAGTTGCTGTTGGAGTTTATTCCTAGCCTTAAAACTTTCTCAGTTCGATGCATTCAGCTAATTGCAATTAAGGATGACGACGGTTAGGATCAGGCTTGGATTACAGGATCTGAATTTTTTCTTATTTCAATCTAGCCTGAAATTTGATTGGGTTCAAAAAAAGTCTGATTAAGCCAAACCAAAATGACATCAGCCAATTCTCTTAAGCTCAAGCTTGGTCTAAAGTTTAGATAATTCAAGTCGAGCTCAAATTGCCATTTCTACTTCAGGATGGACTTCCTTAGAGGAATGAGCCTCTTCATCTTAATTTTGTAGGCATCCATCGAATTAATTGTAATTATTGTGATAACAATTTCATTTCATTAGTAATAAGAACCTAATCAACAATTTCATTTTTATTACCTGACTGTGTTATATATTATTTTTATGTTACGTATAAATTTTACTATTTAATAAATTAAAAATATTATAAATTTTAAAAGAATTATTCACTCCTTATATATTTTAGTTTTTTAAAGTTGTATGATATTTTTAATTTGGAAATAGTTTCTCGTTAAGAGTAAGGATATGTATTATTAAATTTCTCTAAATATGATGTATCAGTAGTTTATTTGGGGCGTTATTATTGTTGATGATGTTTTTAATTTGTTAAATAATAAAATTCTTTTGACAAAAATACTTTCTTATTATTATAATTCGAGCATGCAAATCAATAAATATAAGTTGATATAATTTATCAACAACCGGGTTCTCCTCACAATTGGAGGTCGTTCGTCACTGTATGTTTGTTCATTGGACCGGTCTTCAATCATGTTGATCCAACGGTGACAACGGCCGTCTCCGTGGGCCCCGCAGATACTGGACCCCACTTTGTAAAGAATTATTACTTCATTACAGGACAGGTTCCTTTAAAACAACCTTGCACGCGGCAAGCCCCCACTTTCTCCTCCTCCTGTCCTAACAAATAATCCGTGCGTATCAGACCACACTTATACTGTGCACCCGCGAACGTCACGAACGTTGAATCGAATCTTCCAACTGCTTGATTTGTTTACCTTTTACATTTAAATAACATTGGAGAGACTGTTCTGCGTAGTCATGAACACACCGTAACATCTTTACACTTCCCCCTTTCTTTTTTTCTTTTCTTCCTCACACACAGAAAGAGGGATTCTTCTTCTTCTTCTTCTTCTATACATACATAGCATAGTTCGCAGTGTACAATCGAAGTCCTCGTGACCGCTTCTTCTCTGCTGTTTCCTTCTTCGACCTCAGCTCGAAGCTTCTTCATAGAGTTTCTTGCCAGGAAATGACGTCAGACGGCGCGACATCGGCGGCGGAGGCGGCGGTGGCGGGAAGGAGGAAGCCGTCGTGGAGAGAGAGGGAGAACAATAGGAGGAGAGAGCGGAGAAGAAGAGCTATAGCTGCGAAGATATATTCGGGCTTAAGAGCTCAAGGGAATTACAATTTGCCCAAACACTGTGACAATAATGAAGTCCTCAAGGCTCTTTGCGCTGAGGCTGGTTGGTTCGTTGAAGAAGACGGTACAACTTATCGCAAGGTGCTTTGGATCTAATGTTGTTTCTTGAATTTGATTTGTTTCTGCTGCTGTTTTTGTTCTTAACTTGGAAAGGAACTGGTTTGTTTCATTTGGATCAAGTGGATTTCTGTGAATTTTGGACTCTTTTAGCAAGAATTATGAGTGGGTTAAATTGGTACTGATTGCTGGTTTTGGATTTAGTCACCGGTCAGTTTAGCAGGGTCGCTTTCAATTTTACGGAATTGAAAGTCTCTCTTACCCAGTCCTCTTTTGTCCAAGGGTTGTGAATTGTGGCTGATATTTAAAGTGAAAGAAGTGGGTCTCTATAGGTGGAAGGTTGATTTTAACAGTTAGATGGTTATAGTTAAAGCCAATTGAATTAAGCTATAAATGATGATTCTTGTATTGTTTCAGCTAGAACAGAAGTTTGATAGTTGTCTGATTGAAGTAAACATGATTGTTGCAGGGATGCAAACCACCTCCAATTGATATGGTAGGCACATCCACAAGAGCCACCCCATACTGTTCCCAAAATCCAAGTCCATTGTCTTCATCATTTCCTAGCCCAATTCCTTCGTACCAAGTCAGTCCCTCCTCTTCTTCGTTCCCTAGCCCTACTCGAGTTGACAATAATGCATCTTCCAATCTTCTACCATTCCTCCGAAATGTCATTCCTGCTTCCCTCCCACCTCTCCGAATCTCTAACAGTGCACCTGTGACCCCACCTCTGTCATCCCCGACGTCAAGAAATCCGAAGCCAATTCCCTGTTGGGAGACCATTGCCAAGCAATCCATAGCCTCCTTGAATTACCCTTTCTATGCAGTGTCTGCACCAGCTAGCCCAACTCATCGGCAGTTTCATGCTCCTGCTACCATACCTGAATGCGACGAATCAGATGCATCCACTATTGAGTCCGGTCAGTGGATAAGCTTCCAAAAGTTTGCACCCTCTATGGCTGCTGCAATGCCAACCTCACCAACATATAACCTTGTCAAACCTGTGGCTCAGCAAATCCTATCCGGTGATGCCATGAAAAAGAATGAGAGGGGCATGGATTTTGAGTTCAATGGCGGACAGGTGAAGCCTTGGGAAGGAGAGAGGATTCATGAGATAAGATTGGATGACTTAGAGCTCACACTTGGAAATGGAAAGGCTCGGAGTTAGAGTTGGACAGACAGACATTGCTAGAACTCATGGTGAGAAATGTAAGAACTTGAATGTTAAGTTATATCTAGATTGGTGAACAACAGAATTTGTTGGTCATGGTGTCAGATATTTCAGTTGGACGCGCATATCTTGAACCAGTTTGGTTCTTAGGAAGAAATATAGTTTCATGTTGGTTTATTATTTATCTTGTTGTAGTTTTGCATTTTCTTTACTGAATGCAGCTAAGAATTTGTCACCTCAAAGGCTTGAAGTCTATGCACAAGCATTACCTGTAAATACTGTCGGAGGTCTCAGTGACCTTCTCTTCTTCTACTGTTTTGGTATCAGAAAACCTTCTTCGTGGACTGATCATCAACTTTCTAGCTGTATGGTCTAAGTTGGTGTGGATGTTCTTCCCATGGCTGATTCTACAACCCAAGCATGTTGTTATATCTGGATCATAACTCACAAAATGAGTTGGTACTTGCCTGGCAATTACAGATAGATCAACACTTTAGCTTAATACTAAAATGAAAAGGAAGAATTATAATATGCACATTCATATTGTCAATAGCCATTGATGTGTTGATCATCTTCGTCAGTTCACCTGAGTTTCCGACATTGTTTATAATACGTGCAAGTGGTTTTTCTTTGTTAATCCTCCTAGTCGTATGCTATTATTTGCTGGAGTCCCTTATCGAATTATAGCCTATTGGCAACAAGGCATGTGCTCAAATATTGCTAAAATGGTTTTTGTGATGATTGTGAACACAGCCAAGCCTAAATATTAGACTATATTTGGTTGGACGTAATATTTTTAATAGAATGAAATATAATGAAATGTAATAAAATGATTTATAATAGAATGAAATATAAATAGATATAATATTAGAAAATTATTGTTTGGGAGAGATGAAATGGTTTATAATGTAATATAGTGAAATGTTGTTTGAAAGAAGAGTTCATAGTATAATATAGTGAAATGTTATTTATCATTTTACATTCTATCCTAAATTTCTCAAATAAGAGGTAACTTATTTTTACTGTTTAGGATAGAATAAGATATATTATGAAACTCTATCCTTCCAATCTCTTCTATTTCATTCTATTATAAATCTTTTTCCTAAACGATGAAATAACATTAAGTTTTATTTTATTCCATCAATAACCACCTAACCAAATATAACCTTATGCAACAATAGGTCAAACATCACGAACTCACTGAGTATTGTTGTGTTAGTAGGGATAGAAAATTAGTCTTATCCACTTCAACTAAAAAACTAATGGATTAAATTTATTTTGATCGAATTATTTGGTAGATTTAGGTTTGATATTTTTTAAAATTTGATTGACTACAACAAATTAATGTAATAATTTAAAGTCAATGGTTTAAATTAATGTAATAATTGGACTTAGATTTAAAATAAATTTGATTGGATTTAAATTTAAATTTAAATATGAATTCATCAAATTAAGTTTGATTGGGCTTAAATTTAAAGTTTAAACACAAATTTAGATATTTAAATGCATTCAAAATCTCAATGATATGAAGTTGCAATGTTGTGACTAATGATTAAAAAATTCACTTGGTTTGATTTTGGTCAATTTTTTGGTTCGATTTATTTTAATAATTCTTATAGTTAAAAATTGATCAGTTAATTAATTAATTAAGTGATTTTTATAAATTAAAATAAACTAATTAATTTTTTTAATAGTCTTCTTTCTCAATTAAAATTTAAATTTTAAGGATATATTTTTTAATCATATTTTAAATTCTTTAATTTTATCAATCTTTAACCAGTTTTATGACTAATACCATTTGAAGCTTTTAGACTTTGTTGTGAACATTAAGTGTGAGAGATGTAAACATCTTTTTCACATCACTTATGGTCTTATTTGTAATTAAGGCACTATTTTTTAAATTAGTTTTAAAAATATTATGTTAGTAACAATTTCAAATTGACTTTCTATTATATTTATTTTAACAAAAAATTATATTTTATTAACTATTGTATAATGTAATTGGCCTTAAACTCTTAATTTAATCATCTAATTATTCATTTGAATGTAATTCATATATTTTATATAATTAAAAATATTTTAAAAATAACTCAATAAACATTTTTTCATATGAGATTCTAAATTAGGGTCTAAAAATTAAAAGAATTACATTTGTTAAAATGAGAACAACGATATGGCACGCACGTCTATGACAAAAAGGCAAGAGTTTGGAAGAGAACAAATATCCGTTAACACGACGTCGTTTAGCTCCTCCAAATTATTTCCTTTTTTTGGAATGACCCCAATGTATGTCTCCCCGCTGATCTTCCCTCTCCCGCTACTACTCCATGGATTCGAAGTCGGAAAAACCTCCAGTCACCGCGGCTCCACCGCAGAAGTCCACTTCCCCAACGTCTCCGGATGAGATTGACTTCCTGAGCCACCTCGAAATCTATCTCGCCAAACGCGACGGCGTCGATAAACTCCTCAAAATCTCGCGATACGCGACCAAGATTATCTTAGCCTCTTCGGCTCTTCCAGAGTCGTCGCTCTTAACCAAACGGCTCAAGAGCTTCGAGTCAAGTGTAGGGCTGAGTCGCAAAGCGTTCCGTCTCGGAAAATTCGTCCAAGACGTCAACGCTCTGCGAGCTTCGGATTTGGACTCCAAGGAAGAGATAGTCCTCGCCTTAATCGCGTACGGCGGTGAGGGATTGTATTACTTCGTGGAGCAATTCGTTTGGCTTGCGAAATCGGGCTTGATCGACGGGCGACACGCGCGGACATTTGGAAGAGTGAGCGCGTGGGCGGAGTTCGTTGGGTACGTGGGGAGTATTTGTTTGAAGTTTAGGGATTTGAAGAAGCTGAGCGAGGACGAGACGTGTTTATTGTTAAGCATTGAGGTTGCGGTTTCGAGAGGGACTGGGCGCGTAGAGGAAGAATCTCGATTGAGAAAGTTGAAGCAGAAGATTTTGATGAAGAAGCTTTCAATTGTTCAGGATTTCGCTGATGGGTTGATGGCAATTGCTGATCTTCGAGATGGGAATGGGTTTTTATCGGCGCCGTTGGTGGTGTCCTCTGCTGGGCTTTTGTCTGCCATTATCAGTACTCATAAGAACTGGGCTCCTGCTGAGAAAGGTTGGTATGGTTCATCGTGAAGTTCGCTGAGGCGCCGGGTCTGGGGATGGTTGTTGTTGTTGTTGGTAAATTCGGATAAAAGGATTGAAATGACTCCATTGCTGATGCTTAGGGGATACATCGAAAACTCATTGATGCTATTATTTGACATTGATCTTAAATAAAGCATGCATGATACAGGATTTCCTTTTCCATTGAACTTGATCATCCGTATGAACAATCTGTTTAGTTGAGCTTCAGCGGTCTTTGGATGTTATATGATAGGTAGATTTACAGAATCTGTAGGCCATGGAAGACTTTATGGGTTTTGATTGATTGCCTGAATCATCCATGCAACGGTATGATCTATCAGCTCCACGTTCATAATTCTTATCTTTAAACTATCAAGAAATGATCTTTCTGTGCGTTTGTTAGTACCTTTGATCATGAAATGGTTTTCTAAGTATTAGTTTCCACTATGGGATGTGTTTTGTTCTTCACAAAGTGTGATACTTTTCTTCGTATATTTAAAGCCTTACCAACCAAACTTCTCGAAACAAGTTTTTGTAAAATCCTTTAAACTTCTTTTAAAATCAACACATTCTCTTCACAAAACCTAGATCTAATCAAATGTTCAAATTTTGTCTTAAATATGACAAAGATTATTATTATTATTGTTGTTGTTGATATTATTGTTATTGATATTGTAATGTTAGCCTTTCTACTAGCTAAGAATAAGGTTGTCTACTATTGAACCTCTCCAAATCCGTGATAGCGAGACTTATATTGGGTAGTGTTGGTGGTGGTGTTTGTTTACCACAAAGTATAGATACCTTGATTCAATTAAGAGGTCTTTTTTTAATTTATTAAATTTTCTTTTAACTATGGCAAAGTTGTCGTCGTTATCAGTACGCAGTTGAAGTCTTGCTGAGGTACGGTGTCTAAAGAGATTTTATAGTACGTACTCTTATTTCTATCTAATAAAGAGACTGTTTCTAATAGATTTACGCGAAATGTATTATGAAGATATTATAAAATTAAAAATAGATATGCATACATGTGTCAAACAAAAATAATAAAATAAAATAAAATAACTAAATAAATAAGTCGTATAAACATAAAAAAGTTATAAAATAACTAAATACATAAATACAAATAAATAATAAGGAGAAACAATAGGGACATTAATAATGAAAATAGGAAAAACAGTACAAAAATAACGCACGTATAAAATATAAAACATTTCAAAGATTAACAATAAATAATAAGATAAGAATATAAGCATATCAAAATTTAAATAAATCATTATAATTTTTCTTATAAACTTATTGCAATTTATGTTGAATAATGATTATTTAATATATTAAATACTCAACAATAATTAATAATTAATTCAAAAATTGAGTCTAATTAGTATTTATAGGTTCATTTTAACCTCAATACTTGGATCCCTAAATCACAATAATTCTATGTGATGGATCAAATCTTAATCACATCTGTTAAATTTTATATTATTGAGCCTAACGTTGCGTTTGGTTACTGTCTTCAGTATGCAGAGACGAAGCGAGATAAAAATTTAGAAACAGAACAGAACAAAAATTGAAGATAGCGAGGTTTTTGGTTGTGATGGACAAAACAGATAAAATTGTTTCCATCTTGAGGATAGAAATGTGTTTGGTAGCAGTTGACAGAACATAAAAACAATGTCAATGACTAAAATACCTCTGCAGTATAATATGATTGGAAATATGTAATTCATTGATTATTTTAAAACGAATAATTTGTATTGGTAAAAAAGTTAACAAATAATAATAATAACAATAACAATAAGAAATTAATTTCGTATAATAATAATAATAGAAGAAGAAGAGGAAGAAATTAATAATAATAAGGAATTTAATAATCACAATAATAATAAGAAATTTAATTATGAATAATAATGATAATAAAAAAATAATAAGATAATTAATTTTTGTATAATAATAATTATTATTATTGTTATTAGAAAATTTATAACAATAACTAATAATAACAGTAATAGCAATAATTAATAATAATAATAATAAGATAATTAATTTCGTATAATAAAAATAAAAATAAAAAATAATAATAATAGGTACAAAATTTATAATAATAATAATAAGATAATTAATTTCTTATGATAAAATTAATAATAATAATGATATTAATAATAAAAAGAATAATAATAAGTAGAAAATTTATAACAATAATTAATAATAATAATAATAATAATAAGTTTAGAATTTATTATAATAATAATAATAACAACAATAATGATAATGATGAAGACACGATGGTGATGATTGTGAGTTTAATAATATAATTAAGAATAAAAAATTGCTTATGTGAGGGAGGGGTATTTTTGACATTTTCTTATGTGTTTTGTTTTTGTTTTTGGGACAAGAAATCTTGTACCATAGTCTTGGAAGGAATAAAAAATTTCTATCCTTGTGCTCTAAAGATGGAACAAAAATGGGTGAGGACAGCAAGCAAATACTACGGGGCACAGAACTTTTACGTCCCTGTCATTTGTCCCTACCCATGAGGACAACAACCAAACGCTACGTAAATAAATTGAGCACATATAAGCTCAAATGAGGTTCCATCTTAAAATTAATTGGTACTAGGAAGAGTAACTCATTAGGCTTATATGCATGCTCAAGGCCATATATTCTTCTGATATGGGACAAAGTCTCACTTATATAGTTATATTTCAACACGCCCCCCTCACATATGAGCTAATTTACGGCCCAACACGTGTTACAGTCTATCGTGACAAAGTGGTGACAAGTAACTCGAGAATAACTTGTTCTAATACTATGTTAAATTTTATATTATTGGACTTAAATAAACTGAGTATATATAAGCTTAAATAAGATTTTATTCTAAAATTCATTGGTACTATAAGGTCTAATTTATTAGGCTTATATGTATCATCAAGGTCATATATTATTTTGATACGTCACAAAATCTGAAAATCCTACTCGTAATTCAACAAAATCCACAGCCTAAACGTACGAGTAAGCGTATAAGACGACAAATTTGATTCGGAAGCCTAAGGAAT
>JAOQMS010000006.1:2480782-2506583 GCA_027563885.1 Erythroxylum longipes | reverse complement strand
GCTCAAATGAGGTTCCATCTTAAAATTAATTGGTACTAGGAAGAGTAACTCATTAGGCTTATATGCATGCTCAAGGCTATATATTCTTCCGATATGGGACAAAGTCTCACTTATATTTCAACACGCCCCCCTCACGTATGAGCTAATTTACGGCCCAACACGTGCTACAGTCTATCGTGACGAAGTGGTGACAAGTAACCCAAGAATAACTTGTTCTAATACTATGTTAAATTTTATATTATTAGGCTTAAATAAACTGAGCATATATAAGCCTAAATAAGATTTTATTCTAAAATCAATTGGTACTATAAGGTCTAATTTATTAGGCTTATATATATGATCAAGGTCATATAAAATTTTGATACGTGACAAAATCCTACTCATAATTCAACAAAATCCACAGCCTAAACGTACGAGTAAGCGTATAAGACGACAAATTTGATTCGGAAGCCTAAGGAATATTACTTGCAGTACACACACACGTCATGCCACTATCGGCTACTACCCGAGTGTGACAGAAACAGATAATTATACGAATAATTCGGTTCAATCAAGCAATCAGCTTCATGTTCATGTTCATCTTCAGTAAACTTAATTACATTCACGGATTATACGAAAGTAGTGTTGTTTGTTGGCTTCTGTTCTATCTGTCATCTATCTAATCCACTGCCGCGTGTTCAGATCAATCTTACGGCGGAGAAGTGGCGAATCTATAATATCAGAAACTTGCACTCCCAGAGACGGTGGTTCAACCACGCCAACCGCCCTGCACCTTCACTTTCCTTTCTCACATCCTCTGTTCTTTCTTTCTCGTTTTCTCGCTTAATTATTAATTAATCAAAGATGCCTATATATATAAATTCAATCCTCTCCTATCCGTAATTAAGCTTCGACAAATTTGGATTATTAAGCATAATTAATAATGGAGACGGAGATGGACATTGAACCCGAGCCACGCGCCGCCGAGACGGCGCGTGACAACGGCACCAACAAGGACGACCGACCGCTCCTCAAGTCGGACTCCAGACGCAGCTCCCCTGTTAACATCGAGGAGCTTGAGAAGAAGTACGCGGCGTTTGTCCGCAGAGACGTGTACGGTCCCATGGGACGCGGCGAGCTCCCGCTGCCGGAGAAGGTTCTGTTGGCCATCGCGTTGGTGACGTTCGTGCCTATACGAGTAGTTCTCGCGCTGTTCTTGCTGGTTTTGTACTACGTGATCTGTCGCGTTTGTACGCTGTTCTCGGCGCCGAATCGCGACGAGAAGGAGGGCCAAGAGGACTTCGCGCACATGGGAGGGTGGCGGAGGGCGGTTATTGTGACATGCGGGAAGCTTCTTTCGAGGTTCATGCTTTTCTTGTTAGGGTTTTATTGGATTAGCGAGAGCTATAGAGATCTAGAACTGCCTCAAAACAACAACTCTACTCAGGTATTCGTTTCTAATCTCTGTCCCATGCGCTTATGGTTGTGAAAATAGATAATTCTGAGACTATGTAGGGTTTTTCCATTTCTGGCTTGTTCCGATTTGATCTGCATTCTTATAAATTTTAATGTTCGGTCTGAGTTGAATTGGAGTTTTTGCTTCGTTTGACTTTATCTTAAGTTTAGACTTCAATTGCACTAAAGCAAATAAGACTGCTTTGTGCATGAATTCAAAAGTCGATTTCCCTCAAAATCGTCCAAGTTTTGGTCTTCAAGGATGGATTTATCTAACACTTGTTTTCCCTTCTTTCTATGTTATTCGGCTTGACATTTGATCAGGGGAAAGGTCAATCTGAAGAACCTGAGAGACCTGGGGCAATAGTATCAAACCATGTTTCATACTTGGACATTTTGTATCATATGTCTTCTTCTTTCCCAAGCTTTGTCGCCAAGGTTTGTACCCCGTCAGAGTGGCTTGTTACTTTCTTGTAAGTTTCTTGGAATTTTTATACCTTTTGGTTGTGAAACTGACGCTTGTATGTGTTATTGATTCTGAATTTCTTGGCTGAAGAGATCAGTGGCTAAACTTCCTCTAGTTGGTCTCATCAGGTCAGTTACTTCACACCAATGTTCCTGTACTGTTTTCTATTTCTTACGTAGAAAATTATCTGTTATCTGCATTTTAAGCCCGTGATTCTTTTATTGAAATTCGGGCCTTTGAGCTGGTTTCTTTTTCGTATTCAAGTTCTTCTAATCTTAGAACTGCTGTTTACTTTTTCTGCTGTGTCAGCTTTGTGATTAGATAATGTGACGATGCGTATCATGACAATGCTTTGTTAGATGGTCTTACATTCTTTAGATAATAGGTTTCGTTCTTGCATTATCATCTGTTGACTGTTATTGATTGACGTAAACAATACTGTGCAATATTGGTTAGATAATAATGGTCCATATTCATTGGGAATATTAAGCCTTGAGGTCTGAATTACAGCAAGTGCTTGGGTTGTGTATTTGTTCAGCGGGAATCAAAGTCATCTGACTTCAAGGGTGTTTCAGGTAATATAAGCAGTTGGCATTTGGATTTCCTTCACCATCATTGGATGCATCAAGGTGTTGCCTTCTTTTTCAGACATATACATCTTACTGCTTAATTTAGTATTGATATAGATATCGTGTAATCTATCTTGCAATGGAGTCAGTCATTGCAGGAAAGAAAAACTCATGTGCTCCTAAAGCTCAACATTGACAGAAAAATAGAAGACCAATAACAAGAGAGGGAAGCGAACAACAGGAGAGATATTTTGTAATCTGTGGTGAACATATGTGGCATTGTAATGTAAATACTCATGTGAAAACTGTACAGCCTCACTTGAAAAGTCAACTGAATTAACTTATTAGGTTTATGATACGAATACTTTTTTGTGGTCAATTCTTTATTGGTGGTATCTCATGACAGTGAAATTTGTTTGAAATTTCAACACCCTCCTATGATAGGAATACTATTTGCAGGTATTGTGACTGCAAGAGTTAAGGAGGCTCATGAATGTGGATCTTCTCCTATGATGATGCTTTTTCCTGGTTGGTAACTTGACCACATAAATGCATTGCCTTTTGACTTCTTGTTGCATGCTGGTATCCTTATTTTTCTTAAAAATGCTTCAGCACTTCTTCTTTTGATTCTGCCAGTTACTCAATGTTGGCAATTTCACTTTCACATGCTGTACCTGTGTCAAGATGCACTGTTGTGGGGTTTAGTTAAGGTCTTATGACCGGATGTCTTTTTGCTATGACTGTTTTGCTATGACTGTTTTGTATTGGAAGCTAGTGGAGCTTTTACTTTACTTATAAATCACCAATATACTTAATATGTTGGTCTGTAATTTTGCTACAGAGGGCACAACTACAAATGGGGATTACATCCTTCCATTCAAGACTGGTGCATTCTTGGCTGGGGTCCCTCTGCTTCCAGTTATTCTAAGATATCCTTACCAGAGACTCAGTCTTGCTTGGGATTCCATATCTGGGGTGGGTGTACTTGTGCAATTTTGATTTTAATAAAAGTTTCAGGTACAAGTAAATTGTTTTATTAATTTCGATGTTGGTAATGATGTTCCTACGTTCTTGTGATAAATAATATACCCAACACGGAAAACACTGCATTTGATCTAGTGAATGACTATATGTGAGAAAAAAAGACTTGGAAGATCACCTGATCCTTATCATAATATGTTACAAGTCAAAGGGTCCTTACTGGACATCAGGTTTTTCAATTTGTATGTGAATTCTTGTTTGTCAATAATCTTGAATGGCACATTAACTACCGTTTTCTTTTTTGGTGATAAAGGCTCGTTGAATTCAACATTGGTTTATTACCTGATTCTATTGTACGTAAACTTCTCTATTTTCAGGTGCGTCATGTAATTTTTCTTCTATGTCAATTCACAAATCACATGGAAGTGATTCGGCTGCCTGTTTACTACCCATCACAGGAAGAGAAGGATGACCCAAAGCTGTATGCTAATAATGTCAGACAGTTGATGGCTCGAGAGGTGTGCATTTCCTTAAAGTTGGAATATTGATGAATTTAGAAATCAGTTTGTGATAGTTTCCTTTTGAGTTTTTATATTACTACAATAAGATATGAAACTATTTTCTTAATTGCATTGATGGAAAAGCACTTGGCACGAATGATACACCAGTTTTACAATTCTTTAAGCTTTAGATTTTAGATGACCACTGACAAAAATAATGCATCTGTCCTTATAAATTATAGAATCTTGGAAAGATACGACTTAACATCGATATTCTTGGACAGGTGGTTTAGGTTGTTAATGCCGATTCTAAGTTCAATCGTTGTGACAAAATCACAAATTGGTGTTACAGCAAGTAGCAATTGGATTTTTATCTGTTTTATTTTTGTTGCAGGGTAATTTATTCACATCTGATATTGGACTGGCCGAGAAGCGAATATATCTTGCTGCTCTCAATGGTAATAATAGCCTGCCTACTGTTTTGCACCAGAAAGACGATTGATAGTATCATGGCCACAGCTCCCAAATGATATTTAGTTCTTTGGAACTTCTTAGTTTGTGATGGTATTTACTCATAAATGACAGCCAAAACATGGGTGCTTTAGGTATTTTTTGCTGAAAAAGGACAGAGAAAAGAAAATCCAGTGTGCTAGTACTGTCTTGTAAAATCTTCTTTTGGGAACTTTGGCCATTGAATAAAGTTTGCGAAGCATGCAAGATCTATCTGGTTTTTTTTTTTTTTCTCTTTCAATTCATCCACAAAATGAGTTTTAGTAGATCCCTCCAAAATCCTCATGAGTTGGAACGTCCCTTATGAAAAACTGAATCATCTTTTCCTGTTCCTGCAGGTTTATTTTGACAATGCTTATTGGGATACGCCGTCTATCTGTATATTTCTTGTATGATTCCTGTTCTAAACTGATTGTAAGTTAGATTACAAATTTACGCGTAGCGAAATCAAGGGTTTACCGATTTGCATCTCAAGAGTTTTCCTTCTATTTGCAATATGTAAAAGAAAAGGTAAAACATAAGATTTGGTTATGAATTGACCCATTTTGAATGGTTTCCTTTGTTGATCATATTCCACACAAAAGCAGTTTGTTCCTTTGGCTTATAGTCAGAAAAGAGTTTCTATTGTAAATTTTTACGTTCTCAAGGATATATATATAAATTGAAGATGCCTAAAACTCAGAATCATATTGCATCCGTGTATATACATACAGAATCCACGAACAAAGATGAGCAACCTGACCACTTATATCTTGTCTTGGAACAAACTTATCCACGACTTCTTAGGCTACAAGGAATCGAAGTGGCACCACAATCGTTTTTCAATAACACAGACTAGTTTTACAATCATGACATACAAAAAACCAGTCATTTTTCACAAACTTCTCCGCCATTAAGTGAATGAGGGAGTATTGACTTAGCAGAGGATGTCCGTAAACTCTAACGAACCATTCCAATCAGGTTTTGCTCATCTTTCCTTGAAGGAACCATTGATGGACCTGCGCAATTCCCATGGCAGGCAGCCTTTCAAAGGTGACTGAAGAAACATTGAAGAAGTTGATAGCTGCTTTTGTCGCATTGAGATCGATGATAGGTAACTAAATGCACTTCTAAGCCTTGTCTTCTCACTGTCAAAAGGCTGGCTGCCAGGTTCATGCCGCACAGCAGATATCTTGAGGGATTTAGGAAGCATGCAGTTGCAGATTGAACCTGTTATAATATAACAACTTCAATTCCTTATCCGATGCATAATAAATTTTTTTGAAAGAATTTCTCGTCGAGCCTATCAAAAAGAAGCTAGTTACTTTAGTTCTATGGATGAAGTTGGCAAAATGAAGTAGTCTTGCAAAATGTCCACCATCATAACATGAAAAATAGCAAATCTTAATTGCAAGTTTTGTATTATAAAAATCTCATTCTTAGGCAGGAAAATTTTCAGATATTTATCCGAAGAAGCTCGCAAGCTGGTTCATGAGGGAAGTACCTATTCTGGCCAGCCGATTCACCCATTTCGGAATTGGTTTCCCAGTCAGTTTGTAACATATGTCCTTGCAGAAATGGTTGCAGTTCTTCACTATCAAGTGATATGTATCACCATGGTAGTTTGCAGCATGCTGCTCCATGAACTCTCTCACCTGATTAGGATCCAAGCGAGTGGTTCCAATGAATATGGACTTCCTGAACTTGAAGCCCGGACACTGGTGAGGTTCCACCTCAAAAACACCGCTTGTTGGGTAGTCATGAGCTCCAAATGCATACTCCACACCATGAACTGCAGGATGGCAACCAAATCAGCACTCAGTTAAATATGGGACCCAAATGATGAAGAAAAACAAATGGCCAAAACTTTTAACAGCTGAGGACAACTTATGCATTTTAACTTTTCCTACAGGATGGTGTAGCATGATAAATTCACAGGCACAATGGACACAATGTGTTCAAGATATACAAATATAACCCATGCGGGAAGTACACGTGTTTAAGCCTCACCTTCAACGCCAGAGTGAAAGATACCAACGCCTGCCCAATAAAAGTAGCCATTCATGGGTGTCAAGTCATAAACATTCAAATAAACCGGTGCACTGCCAGAACCATAGCTACCAGACCTTGGTTTGGGGAACAAGCAAAAGCGAGTCACTGATTTCTCTTTCAAACGAAGAGGCATAATAGATCTCCATCCTTTCTTTGATCTAACTTTCATGTTCCCTTTAATGTGTAAGAAGCAATCCGATCAATGGCTCTCCCCACCCTGAAAATATAACCATTGAAGGAGGCCTTCAACGACAATGGAAGCAGAGAACCATAACTAAGCACAAAGTACAACTACTAGCTGAAAATTTTCAAATTTCATAGGACAAATAGAAGAAGTATTAACTAGTAGCTAAAACTCACAAAATTAAGAAATATGACTGATATTAAATTGCTCGAATATCAAGTTTCACGTCTGCATTTTAGCTGAAATTTCAGATTTGATATAGTTGGATTTTTAAGGTGCTGGAATTTGGTAAGGAAGAAAATAGGAATTACTCCTAAAAAATTTAGATCTATTATAATTGAAAAGCTGAGTAAACTTATATATAGAGAAGTTCTTAAAACCCTTATTCTAGTAGGAAAAAGTTCCTAACAGATTTAGAGCTTATCCTAATAAAAGTTCTATAAGTTTAAGTCATAAACAAATAGGATAACATATCTAAAACTAGAATAACATGGTTATCTTACTAGTACTCCCTATATAATAAGGAAACTCAACATAATCTAAATTTCAACCATTGTCTTTGCTATCAACCCAATTCCCATCCTTCATCCTACCAAATCATTATAACTCCTAAGTTTGTATCATCTTCCGCGTTACTGACTGCCAACAGTTCAGAGATCCTTTCTCCTTGACCTATAGAAAAAAAATCAACATGTCATCCCACTAGCCCCCAAAAAGTAATGAGTGAAAAAATTGGAAACAAGGGGTGTCTGATGCAAGAGAAGTTGTAGAGTACGTAGAAAAAAGACAGTCCCTATTGTACAAATCAATGTCTACTCATATTTTCAGAATTTCAAATTTTCTCTTTCAAGCCATATGAGCATTTAGCGGACAACTTACAACAACCGAAAACTCTAAAGATCACAAAGCATCAGGCTCCTAAGTGATTTCCCTTTTAGTATGACCATCATTACTTGGAACTTTATTTAGATGAATTGGGACATTCCTTATAGCTTGATGAGTAGTCGATATAACTTGAAAAAGAAGGATCTTTGCAGATAAGCCAAAAGAAACATCTTACATGCAGAACCTTCAGCATTGCATTGAGGAAAAGGTGCAACAGATACTAACCCTAATAGTTTAGAAGTATAGTTTAGTACCGAAAATAGCATAGAGAAAGAGTAGGTTCCTACACGAGACCAGCTAGGAATGGTAACAGAAAAGTTCTGCTCAAATGTATAAAACTTTACTGAACTAAAAACCAAGAAGGAAACACCGCAATGCATAATTGACTTGAATCTACAATTCAGCAGACCCTATAAAGATTCCAAGTTGTTCAGTAACTCCTCAACTAAACCTTCCACATCCAACATTAGAAAGCAGCGTTGTCTCAAATGCCCAGTAGCCAAATGCTCGTAGCATTCTCGGAGGAAACAGGAGCAAGCTTGAAAAGTTCTAAGTTCCACTCAGTAGTGTGAAGGAGGTCTCAGATCTAGGCAAAGTTATAACTTTAACCCCATTTTTCAACCATTAAAGCCTAACAATGTAGCAGATTAAACAGAGAGAACCATTAATCCCGGTACCTATCTAAAGACTGCGATTACATATATGCAGATGACAGAATCACTAGCACCGCAAAGAAGAAGAAATTGAAAAGGACAAGACTTGGGATCCTGCATAATGAACTTTCAAGCCAGCTAGTTATAAAATTTCAAGCTTTTGACCTTCAATTTTCTTCCCCTAAAATATTTCGCGGGATCCAAGCAGACCCATGAAGATACAAGTACTAACATATATTGGAGATGAATTCAAAAGCAAGCAGAAACTAGAGGAGCACAGATAATGCAAGATCAGAGCACATAAGAACTCACGGATTTCCTATGAGCGCTATAGAGTACAGGAGCCACTAAAGCCAAATAAACCACCTTCACTACAGAACATCTTTGACTAGCTAACCAGAGGCCAAGATTACGCAAACCCCATGAACAGAAACAGATGAACAGAAACAGCCTTGGCTGCTTCTCACACACACTTCACACACTCAACTCTCCTCTAAGCAGTAAGCAGATAAACCACAAAAAGTTGAGATCTTTGTGAGAGAAAATAAGCCAAAGAAGCCAAAGATGGCAACTTTAAAGACAACACACAAAATTCTCTCTCCCCATTGCTAGCATTTGGCTCTGATTTCTATTATTGCTTTTTGATTTGCTTTCTGACTGCTTTATCGCAAAATCACTGGCATATCTCTCCTGCCTTAAATTTGTTTTTAGTTTTTACCTGTTACCTTACCAATTTAGATATTATTCCGAGATATTGTATAAATATTTGGATAATTATTGTTTTTATTAATTTTTTCAAATCAGGAAATTAAATTAAAAAGTCGAGACATTTAAAGTTTTGAAATTTTAATTAATGTTAAATCGTTATAAAAATTGATTAAAGATTAAAAAGTTAAAAAATTTGAAAATGATTAAAGAAAAATATTATTATAGAAAAAATTAATCTGTTTATTTTAATTTAAAAAGTTTGTTTAATTTATAAAAACAAACTAATTAATTGATTGATTAATTTTTAATATTAAAAAATAGTTAAAAATTTAAAAAAAGTTCAAAATTTTTACTGAGAAATTGGTTGATTTAATTTCAAACATTGATTTTTTATTTTTGGTTGGGAGATATTTCGTTTTATTTTGAACTCTAGTAATATTAATTTTCCTTCCATAGCAAATTAAATAATATATATATATAATAAAAATTATTTAACAAATTCAAATAATATATTAAATTCAATTACTATTTTTAGATTCAGTATATCTTTACTTTTCACTCTTAACACATTATAATATATTTCATATAAATTATTTAATAAATCAATTAAAAATAAAATTTTATATCATTTAAACTCATAATATTTAAATTAATTAACAAATAAATTTTCTGATTAAATATTAATCATTCTTATCCTAAACCCTATTCAATGTGACTTGTTTCTTAATCACACACCATTTATTAATTTAAAAGTCTCTAAGTTGGTATTAAATAATAATTAATCTTTAGTCATTAAGTTAATTAATAATGCAATAAGATAAAACAAAATGCTAACTGTAAACATATAAATAAAGAATAACACTTTCATGTCAATTTTATTAAATAAATCTATGTTATTTAGAAGTACATAGTCAACGTATATCTTGTCTTTATCTATTTTTAAATCATCATAAAAAACAAATGAGAAATGATGGCAACAGTACTTTTTGTTTCTATTAGAAATATATAAGTTAAAAAATTCAATCGGTTTAACCAATTTAATCGTAAAAATATTGAATTGTTTAATTTTTCAATTCGATTAACTCTTGTTGTTAAAGATTAATCAATTTATTAAATAATCAGTCAATTTTTATAAATTAATAAATTCTTATAAACTAAAACAAAAAATTAATTTTTATTTAACATTTTTCAGTGAATCTTCAATTTCTTCTATGAGTAAAAACAATCTCTTTTAATTATATTTTAAAATATTTAATTTTATTTAATATTTAGTCGATTTTATGAGGATCTATATTAGTTAAATCCTTAAATCTTAAAACCTCTTATTTTACTAGTTTAATTTTTGATATAGTTTTAAAACATCGCATATAAGTAATGTCGGTTTTCTTTAATTCTCGAATAATTTATTTTAATTAAATCAAAGAAATATGTTAGAAAATATAAAAAGATAATTACAAAGATAATAACATAAATAAATTAATAATTGACATTTCAAAATATTTTCCAAATTCAAAGTCTTAGGTGATTGAAATGAGATTAAAGTTAAAAACACAACAAAATAATAATTTATTAATCAACAACATAATAATTTATTACATACCCAAATGAATAATTGCTTTCAAAGACAAGACAATAAGAAATAATAGAGTAACATACATTTTATATGAATTCACTTATTTTAAAATTTAGTTTTTCAAAATTCTCAAAAAAGGATCTTTTGTTAAATTTTTTAAATATAAGTTATTACATAATTAACTATTATATATTTATTGTTTACATACAATGATTAATTATACAATCAAAAACAACATCTTTATCTGATAAATATAAGGTTGTATATTATTAAGACCTCTCTAAATCACGTATTTCGGTGAACTTTCTCTTACATAGTTGTTGTAATAATTAATTACACGAGGTTTAAGTGTAATTTTTTTATATTAATTCAAAGTAATAAAGATAATCTTTAAAATAAATGAAATTATTACAAAGGCCTAAAATAAATAGAAAAAAGCTTTTAATACATTAAATTAAGGGAATCAAATTCTCATATTCAGTTAATCAACTCTTATTCTATTCTACTAAATTTTATTTATATATTTACGTGAAGTTCACATAAATATATAGACCAAATTACTGAATCAATTCTTATTATATTTTATTAAATCTCATTCACATATTTACGCAAAGTGACCAAATTAAATGGGATGGTATGAAAACATTTAATAAAAATAAGGTGCTCAACCCTAAATTATGGGCTTAAGTTGTCGTCTTATTATTATTATTATTATTATTATTTATTTTCAGTTAGAGCCGCTTTCATCCCCAAAAGTCAATTTAAGTTTTGAGTGTGTGTATATCTATATATGTATATATTATTCAATATATTATATAAATAAGAATGCCACGTCACATCATATGTATCAACTGCTTTAAAGAGTCTTCATGAAGATCTTGGGTCGAAGTTGTTGGCTGAATTATTGAGGAGTGTGTTCTCTATTCAAGACTCAACTAGAAATACGCCACTTGGATATGGTTAAAGTTAAACTGATAATAAAAATTAATTATTCTAAAATTAATTAAAAATTAAATAAAATATTTATTTAAAATTTGAAAATTTTTTGAAAAAGAAAATTCTTACTTATTAAAAAATGTATAGTTTAGTTATAAAGGAAGATTATCAAATAAAAATTAATCAATTTAT
Organism: Erythroxylum longipes; assembly: GCA_027563885.1. Lineage (NCBI taxonomy): Eukaryota > Viridiplantae > Streptophyta > Magnoliopsida > Malpighiales > Erythroxylaceae > Erythroxylum > Erythroxylum longipes. The sequence goes on along the minus strand of JAOQMS010000006.1, from coordinate 2,494,961 downwards.
TTAGTTTATAAAATTTAATTAGCTTATGAAAAAGACGGATAAATTAATAAACATATTAATTTTTAACAAAAAGAATTATTATTAAACTAAATTAAACAAAAAAATTTGCAAATTCAAAGTTTTATAAATTGACCGAATTAGTTCAATTTTAAGACTTTGGTTATGGTTACATAGGAGTAAAGTTACACTAATTCCCGGGTTATTTTTTAGTCACTCGAGTTGAATTATTTAAAATTTAGAATTTAATTCTTTGTCCATAGTTATTAAATGAATTGCAATAATAATTAAATAATAATTATAATATTATAATCATAATTACAATATAAAAGTTTTCATAATTGCATTCATAAATTTGTCACTGATCAGTAGTAAGAGTTCTTTAAGAGTTTGGAGCCAAAACCATTGGAAAACTACAATAGTTTGGTGAAACTGGAAAGCAAAAGAGACCAATCTCTTTTGATGTATGCGTTCTACAGTTGCATTGGTCTTAAAATGATTGTGTCTGGATAAGAATCGATTCAAAGAAACGTTTTTTGACCCTGCTCAATCTACATCTAACACGGGAATCCAATGATATTAAAATGAAAATGAAAATTCCAAAGGATTGATTGGTAAAGCTTTGAGGGTGGGTTATTATTTAATATTAATTTGAAGAATAATAACTATAAAAGTTATGATTATAAAAATAATAATCAATTTTTATTATTAATAAATTAATCAATTTGTTAATAACAAATGCTCCAATTGCCATTCTAAAGTTCCTGTCCTGAGGATCAAATCATCTGTTTCTGTTAACCAGTTTCAACCATTTGTCAATTAATTATATCCACATATTATGTGGGACTCACATAAATATGTTGAGTAAATTAACTAGCACATGGTTGGAAAATTATTTTGGGAACAAAGGATTTCGTGTGCTTGTCCTGTAACCTATAACTAAGTTCACATTTTCATGCTTTTTAGTACATCAAATCTTTTGTTTCAATTACTTTGTTCTATTAAATTAAATCTCATCTATACATTTATATAAGTCCACATAAATGTGTGGATGAGATTTAATAGAACATGATGGAAAAATCATAACCGGTACAGAAGATTTGATATCGCTTTTTAAATGATCATTCTAATACTAAAGTCCCCAAAATAACTCTCTTTTATGTTTTCTAATTTGAGACATCAAAATTTATTAATTCATTTTCTAAAATAAAATAATTTGTGAATAATTATATTTATATTTACAAAGTGTTGAAATGAGGTTTTATTCAATTAGGGTATGAAGTAGCATTTCACTCTTAACTATAAACTCATCCGGTGATACTTCAACATTAGTCTGACTTCCAGTTAGGCTATGTTTGGTGGAAGATTTATTAATAGAATGAAATAGAATTTAATATTATTTAATTTTTTGGGAGTAAGATTTATAATGTAATATAGTGTAAAGCTATTTATCATTTTACATTTTATCCTAAATAGTAAAAATGAAAAACCTTCGATTTGGGAGGTTTAGGATAAAATGTAAAATGATAAATAACTTTACACTATATTACATTATAAATCCTTCATCCAAACAAATTTCACTATATTACAATATGAACTCTTCCATCCCCCAAATATCAAATTTCTAATATTACATTCATTTACATTCTATTCCATTATAAATCATTTCATTTCATTCTATTCTATTAAAAATCTTATGTTCAACGAAACGTAGCCTTAGTTTCACATCCTGGTTATAGATAGATTGCTTAAGTTCAGGTTCTATTTGTGAAAAAAGACAAAGAACACAGTGGTTAATTTTATGAGATTTTTTAAATTGTCTAAATTTTTAAAATTTTCAATTGAGTGATTAATATTTTAAAATTTTAACAATTTCCTTCAAAATGTTAGTTTTTGTTTATTTGACTAATTGATAGAAATTAAGTAGGCATATCACATTATAAAAAATAACGTTTTAAACTAAATTGTTATGATTTTAAAAGATTGATCACTCAATTGAAAATTTTAAAAGCTTAGACATTGAATTAAAAAAAACTTGAAAGATCATAAGCTTTTGAATATGTTATCTTTTTTTTAAAATTCCATATTTTGAATAAGGTTAATAAAATTTTCAATAAAAAGTATTATTAAATTTAATATTAAAATAATTTATTAATCAAAATTTGATGTTTCACTAATTGAAAGTATAATTTTAAACCGTCAAGATTAAATTTTTATATAATATCATTGATCAATAATTTACATAAGACCAAATGCATTGAAGATAAGTATTCTAGCATTGCAGAGGTTTAAATGAGGAGTGTAAGTGACATTTCACTTATCATTCAACTCATAATATACCTGCAGTTGAAGCTGAGGAATCCTTGAGGTTAGAGGAAGATACCAGAGGTTATACACTTGTTGGTCATGATCTAAAAGTTCTGATCATCTGGTCTAGAGACCAGATTCTGAGAATGGAAATCTGAGTTCAGGTTTGTTTCAAGAGACCACCTACGACGAAACGGAGCTGTTTCATCCTCTTTATTAAGTGACTTGAGCCAGTTGCTTCACTTGAACTATTTCTCGTATCATGCATTGAAGTGCATTGAAGTTCTCCTTGGTGGCCCTCCAAACACATGGCTGAAATCAACACCCGAGTCCCCACTTGGGCTCTTTGAGAGCAATTTCCATTTTCACCAGTTCTAAGCATCCCACAAACCAGAAGAGTTCAACTGGGAAAAAGATGGCGGGAGATTCTCTGAGCAGCCATGCCCTCTTGTTGTACCTCCTTGTGAAGCAAAATCCTCAGTTACGTTTTGATACAAAAAAGGCTTATTGGAGATGCAAAAAGAGAAAGAACGATAGAGAGAGAGAGAAAACGGTGTTTGTACTCCAAAAGGGAAGATTTTGAAGGAAAAAACACAGGTGTTGGAAGGTTTTAAGTCGCGGATTACGGATCATATTGCTGATGTGATTTTAATCGTCTCCTTTTGTCCTGTCAAGACTTCGTTTTTAGCTTATAGAAGGTAAGGAGATTTAGCAAATCCTCAGTTCAAAAGAAGAAAGGAGCACAAGGATCCATAGTTCAACAGATAATGTACACATGCATCAATTTCATCACCTTCTATTCCTGGTCATCTCCAACTAAGAATGCCTTTGAAATAAGAACTTGTGGTTCTCGATAGTAATGACTATTGTCAAACAAGTGTAACAACAAAGCTTCATCAAGTGCAATGCAACAACATCGTTGCTGCCTGGTCCTGGACGAGTATCAGAAAGTATACAAGTTGATCCATGTAGTTCCCTCTATAAAGGGCAGTATATAATGAAACTTGAGCAAAACCTATAAAATTAGCATAAAGCCATTTTTTCCCCAGAAGGTAGGAAAAGAAGCTGAGGGTGTGAGGATTTGTCTCTGTGTAGATCTTAAAAATAGATAAAAAGAAGAAACCCTGCCTACATCTTATCTCTTGAGTGATACGATGAGAACTTAGCTGCAGGCCAAATGAACTTTTGTTTGTGATCCTTTGCACTTCCCATTTCCTTACCAGCTAGAACCATCAGGAAAAGGCTCCAATGCGTCTTGCTTACCATTAACATAGAATTCAATAACTGCTCTCATTCTAGGAAGCTTATCTGGGTGGTAATTTACATGAACAATTACAGGCTTTATTTTCTTCAGTGCAGCATCTTTCCTCACTGTCTTGAAAAGTACCTTACTGTTCATGAACATTAAGAAATCCATAGTCCTCCTTGCTGCATGAAGCCCGTCATACCCAGGATGTGAAGGAAAAAAGAGCTCCTCATTGAAAACTGCTTGGTCCCATGAATTTGGATCCCGGGACAGACGACCAGCCACACGATCTAACAGCTCAATGGATGGAACTGTTGGCCTTATGTAAAAGAAACCTGAGTTGTAGACCCAGATTCTAATTGTATGAGCATAACGTGCCCAACCCATGGCAGGTTCATCAAACACATCATCAAATCCATAAGCTGTGTAATTGTTATGACCATCACTCATAGATTCAACATCTGAATCACGATATAGGTAATCAAATGGGTTCTGCAAGTATACTATGTCAACATCTGAGAGAAGAACACTGTAGCCAAGTTGCAAAAACTCCCTTAAAATACGAAACTTCAATCCAGAAACAGCATGATTACTTCCTTCTCTTGCAACTGAATCAATGCCCTTGTCTGGATCTCTCTTATAAACGGGAACATCATTTGACCTGCAGAAATCTAGTATGTGGTCATCCAATGCAATAACCAGGTAATTGGGTATGCCAACTCTCTTAATGCTTGTGAACCAGACCTCTAGCATACTTTTCACTTTTGAATTTGCAAGTGCAACTATAACCTCCTTGCCAATAGCAACTTCTTCCAAAAGTTTTGCCAATCTCGGATTCACAGACTCGTCAGGAACAACAGTTGGATTAGTCCTCGGACCCTTGACAGTACCAAAAGGACCAGCTTTCTGCGCTTTACCTAGCACCAATACCTGCTTCTCTGCATGATCCTTTCCTTGTCCAGTCATCACTAACTTTTCATTCAGCTCTCGAACTTGCTTCTTCAACCGAGCATTCTTCTCCGACAGTGATACAATGTCCGCTTTTAGCATTTTAACTCGTTCAGGTGACTCACATGAAGGTAAACCACTCTAAAAAAAACACCCATAAATTGTCATCAATTAGGATAACAAGAAACAAAAGGATGTCAAATTCAAATGGCATTTCCCATATTCAACCAAAGTAGTTGCAAAGAGCACATTAGGTTCCAAAAACATGAAGGTGAAAGATTCATCTTTCATATTAAATCGTCAAATATACAAGCCAAGAAACCAACAATCATGTTAAGCTCACCTCAATTGAAATGAAAAATGCAAAATGTAGCAAGAAGCAAGAACTAAAAACAGATTGGACATTGATCAATCATTAACCAGTAGTTTTTAGGGAAAATTTCCTAAAGTAATTAAAAACATTGGTACATTTCCAATTTTAGGTCCTTGTTTCCATATCTTCACCAAGTGAAGAAACTAAATTACAGGTGAGACACCGAGATTCTCCAGATCAGAACCAAATTTCACTGGGAAAAGCTCAATTATAACCAACTAAGCGAGCAACTAAAGCAAGAAATCAACTTTAACACAGAGTCGGCCTACTCATATCAGTACGAAGAACCACAAACATAAAAAACAAAAAAGTTCAAAATTTTACTAACGGAGCACCAAAGATCTGAACCTGGAGACTTGATTTCATATTACGAACACTGGGGACAGCCTGATACGAACTGAAGAACCCATCAGGATAAAACACAGCGAAGACACAACCCAGAAGAATTCCGATCACGATAGCTATGGCGATTCGCGATCCACGACTTGACTGACCCTTTTCTCTCCGACCCACCTTTGATAAAAATCCCATCTTTGTGTGTCTTCCTTGTAAACAGGCACTGTGACAGAGTAAACGAAGAAGAATCAGCCCAACAAAAAGAAACGTAAAACTTGGGTTTTACGGCATGAATCTTCAGAAACTCCCTCCTCGTTATATGTGTCAAACGTCAACGAATTTTCAGACCGGACCAGACACACAGAAACTATAATAAAATGTTGTCTCCTGTAATGGAGAACCTCTGTCTGAATTTTATATTAGTTGCCCTTCCATTTACGGTATTTCAGAGACAGAGGTACTTGAAATTTGAAAATTTCTGGTGGTGACATGGCATTATCAATAAAAGAAATCCTGGACTTTCTCAAACATTTGTTTTGACATTTTTATTTATTATTTATGGTATTAGGTTGTATTTATTTTTTTAAAATAGCATTAATAGTATTTTAAATTATAATAAAATTAATTTTGATAATTTTAAATAAATAACTGTCAATTTAATTTTTGAATGACCTGAACTCATTAAATATTAACATTAATTTAGTAGACATTAATTAAATGTGTTATTTATATCTTAATATTTTAAATAGTTCAACTATATTATTATTATTATTAGTAGTACTACTACTTTTATATTTTATTTACAATTCAATAGTCATTATTTTAGCAATGTTTTGAAATAAATAGTAAAATTTTATTTAATTTTTTTACAAAATGAATTAAAGTGCATAAACATCTTTAGCCATAAATTTTAAGTAGATACTTGTCCCCTACTCAAAAAACAAAAAAGATGCCATGTTACCACCATGTAATGGAAAAACTCGATATTGCTAAATTCTACAGAAGCGTAAACACAATACCAAAACTTCCCAAATTTATTTGAGTAATAGGAGTAAGTAAATGCCAGCGATAATTCTTCAATAACAACAACAAATTAAACACAAGTAATGACACCAAAATTTTTAACGTGGAAAACCCCTTCAAATTAAAAGATAAAAACTACGGGACCTCAGTCTGAAAAATAGCTCCACTAAATTAAAAAATATGTAAATATTCTCTTCTCAAAGATACAAACTCAACATCAATAAGAGGAATAAGCAACTACACAAGATAACATTGTTAGGAATATAAAAGGGGAGAAATTACCAAAAACGTGTCACTGTTCTAAGGCTCCAATTTGAACATCCAGAGCTCTAAATGAAAAAGTGACCGTTCAGAATGTAGAGGACTCTTTTAAGAGCATATTCCTAAATTTTTAGTTCGATCTAACAGTAGATGAGTGTGGATCAAGAAGAAAGTGAATATGGTCGTACAAAAATGTTACATCTATTTTTCCTCTCTCTTCCTTCTGCTGTGTCAACTCCTACGGTTGAAGAAGAAGCTAATATGTGGAAGAAAAAAAACAAGTAAAAGTCATAGGAGGGGACAAGACATGAGTTTTTCCATACAGGATGGGACCCATAACCCAACAAATCTCCTCCTCCCAACTATATAGAGGTGCTCACTATTCCGGCGATCAAACAACATGTACGAATCTTCCCTCTTAGCAAAGACTTGGTCATCATATCAGAACAATTATCATCTATATGAACCTTTTGAAGCTCAATCAACTTAGAATCCAAAACATCTCTAACCCAATCGTATCTAACATCAAATTGTTTTGATCTACCATGGAATGTGGAATTCTTAGCTAGTTGCATCACACTTTGACTGTCACAGTATAACACATACCTCTCTTGAATAGATTCAAGTTCCCTCGCAAATCTCTTCATCCATAACAATTCTTTGCATGCTTCAACAATAGCCATAAGTTTTGGTTTTGTGGTAGATAAAACAACACATTTTTTTAATCTGGATTATCAACTTACTACTCCCCCTGCAAAGGTAATCTAAGAGCCTGAGGTAGACTTTCTTTTATCAACATCTCCTGCTAAATTAGATTCAGCGTAACCTGAAAGAATAGGCTTCCCTGTTCCAAAACAAAGACTCACAGTAGATGTCCCACAGATATATCTCATAATCCAATTCACAACATACCAATGGTCTATTCCTGGATTAGAAAGAAACCTGCTAACTATACCAACAACATGAGTAATATCTGGCCTAGTGCAAACCATAACATACATTAAACTACCCATAGCTGAATCATAAGAACTCTTTGCATATTTTTCCTTTTCCTTCTCATTTGAAGGACACTACTTTCTACTTAACTTAAAGTGCATTCCAAGAGGTGTATTTACAACTTTAGCCTTGTCCATGTTGATTCTCTAAAGTACTTTTTCAATGTACTTCTCTTGTGATAGCTATAACTTCTTGGCCTTTCTGTCACAAATGATCCTCATGCCAGGAATTTATCTTACTAGTCCTAAGTCTTTCATAGCAAAAGATTTACTCAGATTTGACTTCAACTTAGCAATCTTGCAAGTATTATGACCAACAATAAGAATATCATTAATATATAGCAACAAAATGATAAAGTCATCATCAGAGAATTTATGCACATAAACACAATGATCAGAGGAAGTCTTCTTAAAGCCTTGCTGTTTCATAACTGAATCAAACTTCCTGTACCATTGCCTTGGCGCTTGTTTCAAACCATACAAGCTCTTCCTTAATCTGCAAACATAATCCTCTTTCCCTTTGACTCTAAAACCTTTTGGCTGCTCCATATATATCTCTTCATCCAAATGACCATGAAGAAAAGTAGTCTTAACATCCATCTGATCAATCTCCAGATCAAGGTGTGCTGCTAAACCTAACACAACTCGAATGGATGACATCTTCACTACTGGAGAAAAATTTCTTCAAAATCAACTCCTTTCTTTTGAAAAAAGCCCTTGACAACCAATCTAGCTTTGTACCGTAAAAATGAAGTACCATCTTCATGTTTCAATATGAAAACCCATCAGTTCTTTAAAGCTTGTCTATTTTTAGGCAACTTAACCAGATCAAATGTGAGATTTTCATGAAGTGATTTCTTCTCGTCTTCCATTGCTTTAAACCACTTCTCCTTCTACTCACTATCTATGGCTTCCTCAAAATTTTCTGGCTCTCCCCCTTCAGAGATAAGTACATACTCACTGGGAGAATAACGTGATGAATGTCTCCTCACTCTAATAGATCTTCTAATAGAAGTCTCTGGAGTCTCTGTAGGTGTTACTTGCTGATCCATTACAACATCATGCACTGGAGCATCAACACTGTCATCTTGAACATCATGATCTTGATGGTCATTTCCAGCTACATTGGAGGTATCATTTATAGAAACTGGCTCAACATCAACCGAGCTATCACTACTATGAGAATCTCTTCTCTCTGCCTTCTTAATATCCTCAATAGTTTGGTCTTTAAAAAACACTACATCATAACTTCTGACAAGTTTCTTCTTAATTGGATTATACAATCGATAACCAAACTCATCATGACCATAACCAATAAAGATACATTGTCAGATCTTAAAATCCAATTTCGACCTCTCATCCTTAGGAACATGCACAAATGCTTTGCAACAAAAAACTCTTATGTGATTATAGGAAACATCTTTGCCAAACCAAACTTTATTAGGAACATCACCATCCAAAGCTACAGTTGATGACAAGCAAATGTGCAAAGTGCTTCAGCCCAAAAAGAATTTGGCAACTTTGCTTCTGCAAGTAAGCATCTAACCCTCTCTGCTAAAGTTCTATTCATCCTTTCTGCTAAACCATTCAACTGAGGAGTGTTGGGAGGGGTTTTCTAATATCTAATACCTTGCTCTCGACAATAGTTATTAAATGGTCTACAATATTCACCATCATTATCAGTGCAGATGCACTTCAATTTCTTGGCAGTTTGTCTTCTAACTAAGGTATGGAATTCTTTAAATTTCTCAAAAACCTGATCTTTGGTCTTTAAAGCATAGACCCAAAGCTTCCTAGGATGATCATCAATAAATGTCACAAAATACAATGCACCACCATATGATCTTACCTTCAAAGGACTATAAACATCTGAGTGGACTAGTTCCAGTAAATCAAACTTTCTTGAAAAAGGATGACTCTTAAAATAAACTCTTCTTTGTTTCCCAGCCAAGTAGTGAACACACTTGTTCAACCTAACTTTCCTAACCCCATAAAGCAATTTTTTCTTAGCCAAACAATTAATCCCCTTCTCACTCATACGACTTAGTCTTCTATGCTATAATTTTGATGCAGTGTCACTCTCTACCATATTTACTAAGTCTTCAAAAATAGAACCTTGCAACATGTATAAGTTAGAGGATTTTTTACCTCGAGCTATAACCATTGAACCTTTTGTAAGTTTCCAATGTCCATTGTTAAAGACATTGTAATAACTATCTTCATCAAGTTTTCCTGCAGATATCAAATTCAAGCGAATTCTTGGTACATGTTTGACATTTTTAAGAACTAACCTTGAACCATTTTTAGTTTACAAATAAACTGTTCTAATGCCAATCACACTTATCTTGCTATCATTTCCCATCTTTTATATCCCAAAATCTCCAGGAGTATAAGAAGTGAAGAATTCCTTTCTTGGTGTGACAACACTAGCAACACGATTCTGATCAACACTGTCCTTCTTTTCCTGTCTTATTTCCTTTTTCAACTTAAAGTAATATTTCTTAATATGTCCTGCCTTGCCACAATGATCACATACAAAATTTTTGTATTTAGACCTCGACTTGCTTCTACTTTTCTCTTTACCTTTCTGACCTTTTGAATTTGTTTCTCCCTTTCTCTTTTGTAATCAAAACATTAGATTCTGAAGATGATGTAGAAGAGCCCTAAGATCTTCTTCTCACTTCCTTGCTCAAAACACCACTCTTTGCATATTCCATAGTTACCACACCATTAAGAATTAGGTAAAATATTAAGAAACCAAAGTCCCTGTATCTTATCATCAAATCTTATACCCATTCCAGACAATTGATCAATAACACCCTGAAAATTATTCAAATAATCAAAAATAACACTGCCCTCCTTGTATTTCAAGTTCATCAATTGCTTGAGTAAAAATAATTTGTTATTTTCTATCTTTGATGCATAAAGTTGCTCAAGCCTATCCCATAGAGTTCTCGCATGTGTATCATTAACAATGTGATTAAGAACATTATCTTCTACCCATTGCCTAATAAAATCACATACTTACTAATGTTCAAATTCCCAATCTTCATCAAACATAGACTTAGGTTTATTAGTGGCAAATAAAGGCAAATGCATATTTTTCACAAATAACAAATCATTCATCTTACCCTTCCATTTGTAGTAATTGGCTCCATTCAAGCAAACCATTATACTAGTATTAACCTCCATAATTCAAATAGACCAAAAGGATTAAATAAACCAATTCTCTGATACCACTGTGTTGGGAAAAACTCGATATTGTTAAATTCTGCGGAAGTGTAAACACAATACCAAAACTTCCCAAATCTATTTGAGTAATAAGAGTAAGTAAATACCAGCGACAACTTGTCAACAATAGCAGAAAATTACACACAACTTACGACATCGACATGTTTCACGTAGAGAACTCTTTAAATCAAAGGTGAAAACCACAGGACCTCTGGTCTGAAAATAGCTCCACTAAATTAAAATGTGTAAAAATATTCTTTTTTCAAAGACACAAATTTAGCATCAACAAGAGGAATAAGCAACTACACAAGATAAAATTTTTAGGAACATAAAAGGAGAAAAATCACCAAAAAAGTGTAATTGTTCTGAGGCTCTGATATGAACATCCAGAGCTCCAAATGAAATGTGACCGTTTAGAATGTAAAGGACTCTCTCAAGAATATACTCCTAAATTTTCAGCTCGATCCAATGGTATACGAGTGTGGATCAAGAAGAAAAGTGAATTTGGTCGTCCTAAAATATTACAACCGTTTTTGCTCTCTCTTTCTTCTGTTGTGTCGACTCCCACGATTGGAGAAGAAGCTAATACGTAGAAGACAAAAAACAAGTAAAAATCATGGGAGGGGACAAGATCTTATCCTTCAAAATCTGTAAGAATATACTATTGAGATAAAGTTGTCTTCAAATGTCAAATATTTTCTTTAATAAAAATTACAAATGGACTAATAATAATTTTTTAGTGCTATGATTATACAGTTTATAAGCTTTAAAATAATCATTAACACAAAAAATATAATTTTTTCTTTTGTTGCCCAACTTTCTTCTTTTCTCACCTGACATATAGGCATAAGCAACACATCTAAAAATTTTAAAGTGATTGACATTTGATCTCTTTCCTCCGTACTTCTTCTGGTATCATATTCACAACCGTTAAGACTCTTATCCAAAATGTGAATATTCCAGAAATCAGCTTTTGGAATATGCCATCTTACACCCTGAGCGATTAATCCCAATTTGCCATCTTGAATTCGACATACTCTGTGTTTAATGAAAATCTCGTAACCCTTCTTTTGCAGCTGACTAATAATTAATAGATTAGTTTTTAACTTTAGTACAAAGGGAAATTGGTAATGATTTGGGCAATTTACTTGGAACTGTCCTATGAGAGAGTGGTCACCACAAATGAATGGTCTATAGCTTGGAACAGATATCTCTTTGTCTTAAGATCCTTTAACTTCATACCTTTAATTTCTGCTTTCTGTACATCAGACATTGCTGTACCATCTGCTGGTTGTAGAATTCCATTCAAAATGACTTGGTATAACTCTTTTGATTTCAAGAAATTCTCCGTAAATATGGTCGAATGATCATAATAACCATCAAGGCGAAGACTCAAAGATTATACAACTAAAGAAACAAATCAATTAAATATTACACATTATTAATTTACTTAATTTTAGAAGAAAATGAAAGCTAATTAGATTTTGATAGTTAACTGCCAAAGATTACATTAATAATTAGGTTGAACATAAAAAAAAAGGAACAAAATAGCAAATACATAAAAGTATAAACTGACTCCTAAAATCTTAGTAAGCAAAACAAATTGTACCAATATTAACTAATTCCTGCAGACTAGGACACATGAAACAGCTAAATTGTTATCTAGCATCTTTAACGTTACATTCAACTAATTCTATTTCAATCTTTTGAGAACTAGCTGCGCTCCATACTGAGGCTGAACTGTCAGGATCATTATAGGTGCATGTACATACGTTGGTGATAATGTAAATGAGTATCGACGAATGATCATAGAGAGAGCAATTTTAACCTCAACCATGGCTAAATTCTGTCCCACGCAGATTCTAGGTCCCAAACCCCATGGAAAGAAAGCAGATAAGTGTTTTCTAGGCTCACTAAATCTCTCTGGATTGAATTCATCTACGTCTTCTCCCCATATCTGAACATCGTGGTTGATAGCCATTATTGGAAGGGCAAGTTGAGTGTCATAAGGAATATTGAGGCCTCCAAGCTGAACATCCTTGCAGGTTTTCCTGACCAAAAAAGTGACAGGAGCATAGAGTCGAAGTGTTTCGTTTAAGACCATCTGTATCTGTAGATCATAAACCACAGCAACCCATTAACGAGTGATTTAGTAAAAAGTTGCAGAAAGTTAGAAAATGATCTCACGAGTTTCAGTTCACTTAGTGTATCTGCGGTGGGACTCTCTTCCTCACCAAGAACTCGAGTCACTTCTTCACGAGCCTTGACTTGCCAATCTTGATGGATTGATAGGAGTACAATTGCCCATGTCAAGACATTGGCACTTGTTTCCTTTCCTGCAAAGAAAAACGTCTTGCATTCATCGACTATTCCTTCAATTTCCAATTCATCTGCTTCACCATTGTGATTCTTGTAGGAAGACATTAGCAAGCTTAACAAGTTTCTTGCGTTCTCTTCTCTCCAGTTGTTACTGTCGATTACCTTTCGGATTGATCGAACAATATCTTTGCCTAGTCTCCACCTCTCTCTATTTGTTGCAGTTGGCAAAAACCTGTAATGACAGAAGGAAGAGGCAAGGTTATAAAATCAAGCCACTTATTCCATGGAGAATTAAGAAGAAACCATTTGTTTATGTTCAGACCTGAAGATAGGAATTTGAAGAAACTTGAACGCAATGGAGACATGGTGAGCAAGCTTTTCTTGTAGCTCAAAAATACGTTTCCCTTCTTTAAAACTGCTTCCGAACATTGTTGCAGAGATAATATCAGCGGAGAGTTGATGGAGTTGCTTGTGTACATCAATCTCCACTTCATCTCTGCCAGTGCTGCCTTTTTTTTCCTCCCATTTCCCAAGCATCTCTGACGTAATCTCTACCATTTTTGGCACCCAACCCTGCATAGAATAGAAAACTAGATGCATTAACCTTTATAAAACACAAGCCTGTATTCACTATGTATTTCCAGAGAGCAGAGGTCCGAAACCGGTTCGACTTCGTCTATTCTGAAATTAATAAAGTAAATTCTAATAATTTAAAAGTTGAATTGATTTAGTAATTTAGATAATTTTTTATTCGATTTTCAGTTTTTAAAGTCAATTTGTTTTAATACTTTATTCCGTCGGTTCAATTTTCAATAACGATTTATTAGTCGGATTTAGAGATTGGAATTTCGTTCCGTACTGGCCGGTATCAGGCGGCATGTACTGTACTGGCTGGAGAATGGTATAAAATAAGAGTACTTATGTATTGGAAGTAAATATCAGTCGGTACCTGCCTGTTTCATTTAGTACGACCGGTATTTATAATACTAACCATATACCGTTCAGTACAAAAAATTTGAAAAATATAAGGACTAAGTTACAAAATTTTCAATTTTTTTTAAATTTCATGTTTTGATGTAATTATTATTTATTATATAATAAAAATTGAAATTGTAATATTTTAAATACTTTATATTGTTCTTA
>JAOQMS010000006.1:2462891-2478068 GCA_027563885.1 Erythroxylum longipes | reverse complement strand
ATTGTGGTTATTATTTATATATGAAATATCTGAAAATTATTGTTATTTCATATTAATTGTGATTATTATTTATTATTTTGATTTTTAGAGACAGGATTAAAATTATACAGTACAACTGTATAATATAACAATTAACTATTTTGCAATTTTTAAAAAAAATCAGCGACTATTTCATAAATTTAAAAAATTATCTTAAACAGTACTCAGTATTGACCGATGCCAATATAATACCGTATCAAAATTCAATTCAGTACCAAATCCGATATAGTATTCGAGTTTTTGTTTGAAGTTGTCAAATGACTTACTCAAAATTATGTCAGCTCATTTGGATCTTAAGTTCTAGAAATAAAAATTGAGTTTTAAGAATTAATTCATGAATTATATTTGAATTTTAAAATTAAATTAAAAATAAAGACGATGTTTGTATTAATAAATTTTATAAATACTTACAATTATTTGAATTTATACCTATTATAGAATATTAATTTTAGATTACTTAATATTTATATATTATTGTATTATTAATTCTAATCAAAACTATAAATATTGTACAAGATATATTGTGTCTTATTTTATTAAAATTTAATCTTATTTTAACAAATAACTTATATTTTGTATAATCAATAAAAAATAAAAATACGACTTATGAACTTTAAATTTAAAACATTATAATGATCGAGTGTGAATTTGAAAATAAAGTCTATTCTATAAATTAAATCGAATATAAATTTATTTTTTAACTTTAAATTAATTTTTATTTTTCTTTTTAAAGTTTAAAAACTTTCAAATATCCTCTTATACTATACTTAATTATTAGTTCCTAACTTGATTTGGTCCCATATACTGTTAAGAGATGATTAATTTTCAATTTCAATTGAAGTTCAAGGCCATAAAGAAAGAAACTAATTAAGAAAGTTACGCAAACCTTAACGTGGTCCATGTTCAAGGCCAGACTACAAATTCTTCTATGAAGACCCCATTCCTCGCCCCTCAGTTCAAAGAGTCCTTTCTTTCCAAGGAGCTGCCTCAACAATGGATCGGAGCGCCCCTTTTCGAATGACCCACCCGTATTCATAAGAACCTCCTTGATCATGGTCGGGTCGGCTATAACCAATACGGGCTTGGTTCCTAACCAGTACAAGAAAGTTGTACCATGCAGAGCAGACCATACGTGATACCTAGCAAATGTACGGGGAAGGATTTTGTGATCCAGGGTCATCGGTTTAGACACGGCCTCCGCCGCCAAACGGCGGATCTCCGCCGTGTTCCCGAACACGGGGCGGTAACCAGGTCCGCGAACGCCTTGTTTAAGAAAGTGAGATTGGATTTTGTAAGGAAGCCATAAGACATGGTACACAAAGTTTATCGAAGACACAACTCCGATAGTTGTTAACAACATGACCAGAAATGTAAGAAACATGATTATAGTGACTAAGGAAGTGAAGAGACGGGGAGTGATGAACTCGGTGCTGTGTATCAGTTTCTTTAATATGGGATTTTGAGAATAATATATTTCGTTATATTTAACTAGAGACTGAATCTTCTGTCTAATTTTATAATGTCTGCAGGACTTATATAAACAAAAAATTAAAATTTATAAAATAGAATAAGATCCCGTAAAATTGAACAGACCATTTAATTGGCTTTATCGATGTGGTTTCACTTTCAACCCATCCGATGTTTAGCTTCTATGTCACAGGAGCAAATTACTAATGTCAACGCATTAGGTGTGATTTCTAAAGTATAAAAAACCTGAAGGAGACATATTTATAGATTAAAGGATGTTATGTCCAATAATATTCACACTCTTTCCTTTTTCTTTTTTCTTTTTTCTTTTTCTTATATATAAAGACAAAGAGCATTACTTTTGATTCGGTGAAAACCAACTTGCGATTTTTTTGAACTTTGCATATCAATAAACATATACAAATTTCTGTAGGCCCGTATGTCATGGATGAGACAATAAAAGGTTGACCTGGCAAAATTTTGTGCGAATCGATAACTCGTTTTTCTTTAATTCAGAAAAATCAGATAAGAATTAGAATTTTTTTGATTTAATTTAAACTGAATTTACTGATTTTTTTTCCGAATTAAATTTAAATTTAGATTCGGGTTGACCTAATTAGACAAAATATCCGAATTTTTAAAACTGGTTAATACCAAACATTTAAAACTGATTAAAATTATCCGATCTGAATTTAAAAAAGACAAAAAAATCATTGTTTAAAAAAAAATCATTACTTTATTCTAATTTATTGTATTAAGTTTTTGATTGTTATATACATTTTAGCTAACTTGTATTATCTTTTGTTTTTTTTCTTAGATTATGTAGTTTTTGGGACATGAAGAGTGAGATACGAAGAATTTGATGAAGAAAGATTTGTTATTTCTTGCATGTTTTATTTGGTTTGAATTTGTAGTATGAACAATGAGATTTACTGGTTTTGGATTTGATGTAGTGTTTGTGCCTCTGTGGCTTCTTGCTATAATTTTGTTGGAGACTTTGAATTTGGTGGTTTTATTTTTGTTTTTTTGAATTTGGTTGTAGACTTACCATTTGTTTGGTTTGAACTTCAACTAGACAACTATAATTTATCTTTCTTTACTGTAGCTTTTTGATTAGTTTTACAAAGAAAAAAAGATGGGAAGAAAATGGTGCAATTTAATGACCCTTTGCTATTAGTTAAAATCGGACAAATTGATTTCGAACCGAGTTAGGTGTTTTCCAATCCGGCTCAGTTTCGGGTCAGCTTGATAAAAAAAAGTTTAGTTTCAAACCAATTTACGGTCATGAAATTTTTATCTTTGTTTGAATTGTCTGGAATCGGTTTGGTTTGAAACCAATTTTTTGCCAACCCTAATAAAAGGGTTAACTCAAAATAATTATGGTATTATCTTCAATATAATTACTAATATTTTAAAAATTAGATCATAAATTAAATTAATAAAATTTAAATTTAAATATTTAATCAGTATTAGATTATTATTGAATTGATGTATAATAAAAATTAAACAAATTTTGAAATAGAATTATTAAAAAAGATATTATTAAATATCAACTGATATATTAATGAAAAAAAAAAAGGCATCCAGGTCTCGTAATTATTTCTAAAAAGAGAGTGAAAAGTGTACTGAAAGACCTAATGAAATAATTCTCAGCTAGGGAGAAATCCTGGTGAAGAGAATCTGAGCACCGTACTGAGGCTGTAACGTGATGACCATGAATGGGGCATGGACGTACGTAGGAGACAAAACGAAGGAGTAACGCCTGATGACCATGGCTAGGACAAGTTTTGCCTCAAAAAGGGCCAAGTTTTGGCCAACACAAATCCTGGGGCCTAATCCAAATGGCAAAAATGAAGCTAAGTGCTTTCTAGGCTCGTTGAACCTCAAAGGATTGAATTCATTTGCATCATCTCCCCACATCTCTTGATCACGATGTGTTGCTATTGTGGGAATAATGATCTGTGTCCCGGCAGGAATTTCCAACGTCCCCAGTTTAACATTCTTTGTTGCTTTTCTCCCTAAACCGACAGATGGAGAGTATAATCGAAGTGTTTCGTGGATTATCAAGCTCACCTGCAATGTATCAGTAACCATAAGCAAAAGTTTGTTCTGTGACTTACAATTGAAAGTTATGAATATTTTGACATACAAGTTTAAGATTATGTAAATCCTCTGCAACTGGAACCTCTTTTGTTCCAAGAACTCGTAACACTTCTTCTCGTGCTTTGTCTTGCCATTCTTGATGTGATGCCAAGAGGAGGAGTGCCCAAGTTAAGAGATTCGCAGTGGTTTCTTTTCCTGCAAAGTAAAAGGTCTTGGATTCATCTATAATCTCCTCCACTCCCAAAGTTTCTTCCTCACCATTTCGATTTTTATGTGAAGACATCAGCAGACTAAGTAGATTGCTTGAGTTTTGTTGAGTTGCTTTAGAACCGTTGTCTTTGATCAACATTCTCACTGAGTCACGAATTTCCTTCTCTAGTCTCCAACCTTCCCTGTTCTTCTTGGTAGGTATAAACCTGCAAATGGATATATAAGAATGACTACCATTGAAACAAAAAATTACTATGTATATGTATTCATATAATTACCTGAGGCCTGGAATGTTTAAACTTCTCAGAGACTCAGCGGCGAGGTGCATTTGCCGTTCTTGTAATGCGAATACGCGCTTCCCTTCTTCGTAACTGCTTCCAAAAGCTGTTCTTGATATAATATCTGCTGAGAGGTCTTGAAGCTCCTTATTCACTTCTATCTCCATCTCCTCTCTTTCTCCTCTTATTGCTTCCCATTTCTCAAGCATCCTCACTGTGCATTTCGCGATTTCTGGCACCCAACTCTATTACAAAGATTTGCTATCAGTTCTCCACACAACAACTCTGCTCCAAGGACTTGGGAAGATGAAAGGAATCTGATGAACCCTTTCCTTACGTCTCGGAACACAAAACGGATAATATAAGAAATATAAGAGGTAAGAGTAGAGAACACCTTAACTCGCTCCAAGTTGAAAGCTTGGTTTGAAATTCTCCTGTGAACAGCCCATTTCTCTCCTTCTAGTCCAAGAAGCCCCTGTGTGAAGAGCATCTGAACCTGAGGAGGGAGATCACTCTTCTTAAACGACACATTCGTGTTGATCAGAATTTCCTTTATCACCTCCACGTCGTGAATCAACAACATCGGCCTCCACGTGATCCAACAAAGGAAAGTCTTCCTGTACACTCCAGACCACTCGTGATAATAAGGCAAAACCCTGCGAGTCACGTCGTGGTTGAAACTCATAGCTTTTGCATTAGCTCTAACGTAAAACCGACGCATCTCCAGGACGTTTCCGATGATCGGAAGGTAACCAGGCCCATCAACGCCTTGTCGTTTGAAGTGGTCTTGAATTCTGAAGGGTACCCATATAGTTACGTATATGAGTTTCAAGATGCAGAAATTAAGTAAAAGGGCTGCAGTAACTTGGAGAAGAACAAGAAGGTCCATGCTTCAACACCTGTCTCTTACAGAAAGAGAGAAAGTCAGGGTTCAGCTCAGGAGAGTAGTTTAAAGCTGTGAAGAGTAACTCAAAATTAGATAACGAGTTTGATTCACATAAAACTCACTAGAAGTTGACGTATTATCACAATTAATCAACTATCTTCTTAAAGATCAGTGAACTAGATTCTTTTTTATTAAGAGTAGAGCTTTCTACCTATTGAAATTAAAAGGCTTTACCACTTAAAGAGTAATATACGAGTACTGCCCCTAAAAAACTTCCACAAGCGTGGAAAATCTGAGTATGGCCCCCAACAAACGTCCACATTCATGGAAAATATGAATATTGCCCCTAACAAACTTCCACAAGTTCAGCACGCAATTCCAGTTGTTTTCAAAGATTATGACAAGAAATGTAAGAAACATGGTCAAAGACTGTGACTGGTATAGTAGGATGTTGGGTCTTAATGTTTCATTTATCTGTGTGATTTTTAAAGTAGCGTTCATAGTATATTGTAAACTAGAGGAAAAAAAGAAAAAGAATACGAAATTAAGTTAAACAAGATGGAATACATACAGTTCATCGTAAATCCTCTGCAACTGGTATTTCAAAGCAATCTTAATTAAGCAAGTATAATGTCACAAAGTTGTAACATGATATAAAAAAGAAAAGTATTTAAACACGTTATCACATAATCTCAACTACATAGAGAAACCCTGGTGAACACAATCTGGGCACCGTGCTGCGGTTGTAAGGTGACGACCATTGTTGGTGCATGAACATATGTAGGAGACAAAACGAAAGAGTAATGTCTGATGATCATGGCCAGCACAATTTTTGCCTCGAAAAGGGCCAAGTTTTGTCCAGCACAAATTCTGGGGCCTAATCCAAATGACAAATATGAAGCTAAGTGCTTTCTAGGCTCATTGAACCTCAAAGGATTGAATTCATTTGCTTCATCTCCCCACATCTCTTGATCACGATGTGTTGCTATTGCGGGAATAATGATCTGCGTCCCAGCAGGAATTTCCAACATCCCCAGTTTAACATTCTTTGTTGCACGTCTCCCGAAACCGACAGATGGAGGGTATAATCGAAGTGTTTCATGGATTAACAAGCTTACCTGCATGCAATTTATCAGAAACTATCATAGAAATGTTTGTTCTGTGAGTGAATAAGTATGAATGTTCAAACGTACGTATTTAAGGTTATGTAAATCCTCTGCAACTGGAACCTCTTTTGTCCCGAGAACTCGTAACACTTCTTCTCTTGCTTTGTCTTGCCATTCTTGATGTGATGCCAAGAGGAGGAGTGCCCAAGTTAAGAGACTCGAAGTAGTGTCCTTTCCTGCGAAGTAAAAGGTCTTGCATTCATCTATGATCTCCTCCACTCCCAGAGTTTCTTCCTCCCCATTTCGATTTTTATGTGAAGACATCAACAGACCAAGTAGATTGCTCGAATTTTGTTGAGCTGGTTTAGAACTGTTAGCATTGATCAACATCCTCACTGATTCACGAATTTCCTTCTCTAGTCTCCACCCTTCCCTGTTCTTCTTGGTTGGTATAAACCTGGAAAATGGATACAGAAGAATGACTACCATTAAATCAAAAAAATTAGTATGTATATGTTCATGTTACCCGAGGCCTGGAATGGCTAAACTTCTCAGAGACTCAGCGGCGATGAGCATTTGCTGTTCTTGTAATGCGAATATGCGCTTCCCTTCTTCGTAACTGCTTCCAAAGGCTGTTCTTGATATAATATCTGCTGATAGGTCTTGAAGCTCCTTATTCACTTCTATCTCCAACTCCTCTCTTCCTCCTCTTATTTCTTCCCATTTCTTCAGCATCTTCATTGTGCTTGTCGTGATTTCTGGCACCCAACTCTAGTACAGAATTTGCAGTTAAGTTCTCAACATAACAACTTCTCTACGCGTTGGGACTTGGGAGGCGTTTAGATGCTTAGAAGATGAACAAGGACTAGACCAGATGTCCATTTTTCCTTCTCGAGAGTGGACACCCATCCAACATTACTATGCTATACTTATGAAGTTCCTATGCTACAGAAAAAGTGTGGTCCTCTCATAATTGTTAACTCAAATTTTGTTATATTATTAACAACATAAATAGTCTCTCCAAGCCTCTCATCATTCAATAGATAATTTGTATGTTTTCAAGTTAAAGACAAACAAAATTTTCTTGTAATATGACACAGCGAGAAAGTGATAAATTTCATACAAAATAGAAAAAACTTCCAATTGTATCTGAATTCAAAATGTTTCAATTCCTTAAAACGTCTCTAAATAAGGATTTAAATAAGAAAGAAAATCTAATAGAAATAGAAAACAGAAAATTACGATAATACCCTAAAAATAATATAAAATAGGAAAACGGCTATAGTCGTTCTACGTTAGTCCCCTTCATTTGAGAAAAACTCGACTTCGAGTGCACTGGAACATCTAGATATAAAGGTTCATCTGCAGAGTAGTAAGGAGAAATGTCGGCCACATTAAATGTTTTGAAAATGCCAAAGGCATCTCGTAATCCCACTACATAAGCATTGTCATTAATCTTCTGCAGAATTGGATATGATCCATATTTCTTAGGTTGCAACTTACTATAAGTGCCTACTGGAAATCGCTCCTTCCTCAGAAACACCATAACCTGATCACCCACTTTGAAGACTCGTTCTCTCCAATGCTGGTTTGCAACTTTCTTATATCTAGCATTAGCTTGTTCCAGTTTCTGTCTCACCTTTGTCTGAACGTCCTGCCACTTGTTAGCTATATTTGCAGCAGCTGCATGAATTTTGGGCAATTTAATCAAATTGACAGCATGTTGTGGTGTCTTCATGTAAACAATAGAAAAAGGTGACCTGCCCAAGGTACTATGAACAACACTGTTATAGGCAAACTCAGCCTGTGGTAATCTACAATCCCATTGCTTAGGTCCATCTCCACATATACTCCAAATAATATTGCCAAAGGTTCTGTTCACTACCTCTGTTTGACCATCTGTTTGAGGGTGAGCTGTGTTGCTGAAATTTAGAGATGAATCAAACATTTTCCACAAAGTCCTCCAAAAGTGATTGAGGAATTTGCTATCTCTATTAGAAGTAATGGATTTAGGTAACCCATGCAGACGTACAACCTCCTTGAAAAACAACTTGGCCACATTGGTTGCAACTGCAGTCTTCTTATAAGGAATAAAATGAGCCATTTTGGAGAATCTATTTACCACAACAAAAATAGAATCCACACCCCTTAGGTTTGAGGTAATCTGAGCATAAAATCCATAGATAAATCCTCCCAAATATTCTTTGGAATAGGGAGAGGAGTATACAAATAAGTATTATGAGATTGACTCTTCACTGTTTAGCACACATAGCACCTCTGCACAAGATGCCTCACGTCCTTCGCATGTGGGGCCAATAATATCTCTCCTTAATTGCAGTCTAGGTCTTATCAAGCCCTAGATGACCAGCAAGAACTCGTCCATGTAAATCACGAACCAGCTTCTCCCTCAAGGAAGTTTTGGGAATGCATAGTTGATTTCTTTTCATAAGAAAGCCATCATGGATGTGAAAGTCACCATCAGTGTGTTTATTTACACAGTTTTCCCATACTCCCTGGAAATCTTCATCAGTGGCATATAAACTCTTCACAATTTTGAACCCCACAACCTCTTGACTTGTGGTGACAAGTAGGTTAGCACGCCTGTTTAATGCATCAACCACTTTGTTATACACGCCAGCTTTATGCTTCAATGTGAAGGTGAACTTCTCTAGAAATTGGGTCCACCTAGCATGCATACCCTTATCAATTTTCTTCTGACTCTTTAAATATTTCAGGGCATCATGATTTGCATACAACACAAATTCCTTACTAATAAGGTAATGCTCCCATGTCCTCACTGCATGAACCACAAAGTAAAACTCTTGTTCATATATGGACCACCTATGCCTAATATCACTGTGCTACTGGCTTCTTCTGTTGGGACAACACAACACCTATCCCCACACCACTAGCATCACATTCAACTTCAATAGGGCTTGGAAGTCCGATAGTGCTAAAACAGGAGCAGTGCACAGTTTTTCTTTCAACACAACAAAACTAGTCTTAGCTTCTTCTCTTTACTGAAACTTCCCTTTTTTTCAGGCACTTTATAATAGAAGCTGCAATGCTACTAAAATTATTTATAAATCATCTATAGAATGTAGCCAGCCCATGGAAACTCCTCACTTCGATTATTGTTTTGGGGGTTGGCCACTCCCTTATAGCTCATACTTTCTCTTCATCAACTCGAATATCGTCTGCTCCAATGATATAACCTAGAAATAACGGTCTGTTTGTCATGAGACTGCACTTCTTCATATTAGCATACAATTTATTCTACTGCAATGCTATTAAGACTTCCCCCAAATGGGCTATATGCTCCTCCTCTTACTGACTTTATATCAAAATGTCATCGAAGTACACCACCACAAATCTGTTAATAAACAGTTTCAGTACTTGATTCATAAGCCTCATAAATGTGTTAGGAGCATTGGACAATCTGAATAGCATCACAAACCACTCATACAACCCTTTTTTTATCCTGAAGGTTGTCTTCCACTCATCTCTGGGTCTCATTCGGATCTGATGGTATCCGTTACGAAGGTCTATTTTTTAGAAGACTTGAGAGCTATGAAGCACATCCAACATGTCATCCAGTCAGGGAATCGGGAACTTATACTCCACATTAATTTTGTTTATGGCCCTACTATCCACACACATTCTCCAGCTTCCATCTTTCTTAGGGGTTAGCAATGTTAGAACTACACAAAAACTCATGCCCTCCTGAATATACCCCTTACACAGCAATTCCTCCACTTGCTCTCTAAGAACTTCTTCCTCTTTTAGACTCATCCTATAGTCGGGTAAGTTAGGTAGACTGGCTCCAAGAACTAGATCAATATGATACTGAATGTTCCTCATAAGTGGAAGGCCTATGGGTAATTCTTGAGGCATGACGTTATTGGACTCCTCTAGCAACAACTTTAGAGCATCTGGAAGCTCTACTGCAGCTTGCTTCTTTATAGTTACTAGCGCTTGCCTCATAATCAGACCATGCACTTCTTTGTTCTCCTTTATTGCCTCTTCAAATTAGGCCTCAAAATGAGTTATTGTTAGGAAAGCCCTACCCTCCGCTTTAGAATTTTTGGGTTTAAAACTCCCGTTCATTGGCAACAAAGTATATTTCTTTCCGTTCTTCTGCAGCTTGTATGTATTTTCTCTACCATTATGTTATGCTGCAACATCAAACTGCCAAGGTCTACCAAATAATAGGTAACAGGCATCCATGTTTACCATATCAAAATAAATTTCATTCTTATACTGACCGATAGAAAAGGATACCTTGCAGCATTCAGTCACTTGGATCTTGTCACCTGTTTTAATCCAGCTGATTGAGTACGGGTTAGGGTGCTTTTCCACCTTCAATCCCAGACTCTGTAGAACATTTCTCCCTATGACATTTTCACAGCTGCTACTGTCAACAATCACATCAAACACGTGGCTGCGAATAGTGCACCTGGTTCTGAATAATTGGTGCCCCCTTAGATATCTTCCTCCTGTTTTGGGGTAAGCATCATTCTCCTGATCATATAATTTTGGCTTTCTTCATTCTTTGCTCCACCGTCGAACTCGTAATCCTCTTCTTCACCATTTAGACCACAGTATACCTCTTCCTCCTCATCCTCACGTTCTACCATATGGACTACCTTTCTGAGGGGACAGTCACTGGATCTGTGGCTTGTCTAATTGCACTTAAAGCACTTCCGTAGGATAGGCCTAGCGTAGGGATTAGCCATTTTAGGTGCTTCTTTCGTTTCAACCACCTTCTGCTTCCGTGCAACTCTCTGTTCTTGGGTTCTGCTCTCTGTGATTGTTTTGCTTTTATCAATGGCAGTTTTGGAGGTATCTTTGCTATAATTTCCACCATAATTTGTACCATAATTTGCACTGTTATTCCTGTGGGAGTATTTTTACTTATTCCTCTTCTGCATCAATTGTTCAGCCTTTAAAGCCAAATTTCTGGCTTTAGACAAGGTTCTCATTACCTACACCCCAATTCTGTCTTTAATGGTTAATTTCAGGCCCTTAAAAAATCTGACTACCTGTTGTCCTTCAGTTTCTCTCAGGTCATTCCTAGTCGCTAGCCTGGTAAATTCTGCATAATATTCATGTACATATTTTTGACTTTGTTGGCACTTGTGGTATTGCTGAAACAAAAATTGCTCATAATCTGGAGGGAGAAACTCGTCGTGCAATAACTACCTCATCCTTCCCCACGTTCTGATAGGTATTTTGCCTTCATGGGACCTCCTAAACTGTAATCTCTCCCACCAGGCAAAAGCTCCCCATCTCAATCTACATGCAACTAATTCGACCCTCATTTCCTTCAGAATCTTCATATACTCAAAAAAATGGTCCAACTCTGGCATCTAATCTAGGAAACTCTCAATATTTAAATTGTTATGAAAATAGGGAATATCTACCTTCAATTTGTATTCCATTTCTCTGTCACCATAGTTATCCCTCTGGTAACTCGCAAGTCTTTTAGGAGGTTCTTTTGCATATTCTTCTTCTTCAGAATCATCTAATAAATTGATCTATCGCCCCTGTTTATGAACTCCACGAATAGGTAAGACGGTATGTTGCCTGTAAGTTGCGCCGCCACGAAGCACTCTCTTGCCATCATTCTGGTTTCTGTTGGGAATGTCGAACCGCTCTTCTAACTGAATCAAAATCTCTTCTAGGCGATCAAAGGGTACTCATGATGCTGAAACCTAACATGAATCTGATCAACCTGAATTGCCAACTTGTCAATCTCCACCCCACGATTTGAGGTCTCAACCCTCTGATCACCGTCATAAGAACTGCCACCAACTCTACCTGGACTGCCTGACATTGAGTCGTCAAGCAACCTACTCTGATACCAAACTGACGCAGCGAGAAAGCGATAAATTTCACACAAAATAGAAAGAACTTTTAATTGTATTTGAATTCGAAATGTTTCAATACCCTAAGATGTCTCTAAACAAGGATTTAAATAAGATAGTAAACCTAATAAAAATAGAAAACAGAAAATTACGATAATACACTAAAAATAATACAAACTTAGAAAAACGGCTACAACAGTTCTACGTCATAATATAACTCATTAAAAGAAACATTTTTTATTAGTAAAAATTATCTAATGATAAAGATTCTGAAAAGGAATCTTTACGCTAGTCAGGTTTAAAAAAATCATCATTTGTTATGATAAGATTGTATTCGAAAAGTTATGTTAATATTGTAATATACACAAGATTTATAGGGATGACAATGGGCCGCCGAGGCCTTCTGTCTAGACTCGAAATAACTTGAGCTGAACTAATTTTTTATCTTTTAAATTTAATAAATATAAAATGACCATTTTTTATAATTGTTTTGCCTCGTACTAAGCCAAACCTAGGCTACCCGAGCCCTAATTACACTTGAGGTCCATCAACTTAGACCTGACCAATTGACCACGAGTCGGGTTGGCCTAAACAACTTAGGCCCAACTCATTGACCTTGAGTTGGGATAGGACCCAAATACCAAGTAGAATTATATCTTCCTCATGAAATAGGCCTGATTTTAAATTTAAACATGACTTATTATAAAATATTTAAATAAAAATAAAAATAAAAATAAATTGAATTCATGAATTCATAATTTTTAAAATTTTAATAACTATATAAAATATAATTGTGAGGTGTTTTAGATATGAAATCACTCATAATTTGAATGAACATCAAATAGAAGTAACTATCTATTAGACACTAACCACTAAAACCAACCAGGAGGATGGCAATGAGTCAGCCCATGAGCTGGTCTCGTTATTTTTTTAAAAACAATTTTTTAAAAATTAAAAGTATAAAATAATATTTTTTTAATTGAGCCAGGACTTGAGTTGTCTAGGCCTAAATTTACTCGAGACCTAACATTTTTAAAAAAAATGATGTCACTTTATTTAAAAAAATTAGACCTCATATTAGTCTGGGCTAATTTAGCCCATAAATCAGCCTATTAAAAATAGCTCATGAATAAACCATTGCCATTCCTTTACCACGTCAGTTATTATTGGTTACATAAGATAACGAAACAATGTCATTGTCATGATACGTTTGTCGATTAAGACAATTTGTTTTTGAAAAATTAACTAAAATTATAAAGCTAAAACTCATTTCATATTCATTTTAATTTCTATTTTATTGAGATGAATATGAATTTTAATTCAAAAAATATTTATATAAAGAAATAAATATTTATTTAGAGAATTTTGTATATTCAGTGAACTCTTTCCTTGCATATCAAATCACAAAACGAAATCTATAAGAAAAAAAGAGAGGTGGAGAATACCTTGACTCGTTCCAAGTTGAAAGCCTGGTTTGAGATCCTCCTGTGTAGAGCCCACTTCTCACCTTCTAGTGCAAGCAGCCCCTCTCCGAACAGCGTCTTAAGCTGAGGAGTAGCCTGCAAACTTTTATTAAACGACCCACTCGCATTGATGAGAATTTCCTTTATCATCTCCACGTCTTGAATCAACAACGTCGGCTTCCACGCGATCCAACAAAGGAAAGTCCTCCCGTACAGGCGTGACCACTCGTGGTAAAAAAGCAATACCCTGTGAGTCACGTCGTGGTTGAAACTCATAGACTTTGCATCAGCTTGAGCGTAAAACCGACCTATTTCCGGAATGTTTCCGATGATCGGACGGTAACCAGGCCCACCGACGCCTTGTCGTTTGAAATGGTCTTGAATTCTGAAGGGTACCCATATAATTATGTGTATGAGTTTCAAGATGCAGAAACTAAGCAAAATGGTTGCAATAACTTGAAGAAGACGAAGAGCATCCATGCTTAGATAGGTCTTTTGGAGGGCAAGACAGAGAGAACGAGATAGTCAGAGGCTCAGGAGAGTTGTTATCATAGTCGACAAATTACGCATTCTGCCTTCCTTTTTGCATAAATTAAAGCAATCATTCAAAAAGAGATTCTAATCTCAAATATGTCAATTTAAAAATGGCGCTGCTTGACTTAGAATTTGGTGTCATCAAAATATATATTATATAAGAAGTTGCAATTTGCCATATTCCAACCATTTATATGTTAAAATACAGGTCTGGGACAGTGTAACTTGACTTGTAGCTCATATATTAACTCTGACTTGTTGTTAGGGATGTCAATTTTGGGCCACCGGACTCGGCCCGTTTTTAGCCTGGATTTGGCGGATTATAGGCGGGCCACGAGTCGATCATGGTCCGCTAGGCTTACGGCCCTATAAAACGGTGTCGTTTTGTCCAAAACGACACCATTTTGTATTTTTTAATATTAAAAAATATAGACGGACAGAGTTTGGCCCGTCCCGGCCTGCCCTTGGCCTGCCAAGCCACAGGTTGATCGCGGCCGCGGGCTGCGCCATCTAGGCCCACGTAGGCCATGGGCCGACCTGCAGCCCGCCGTTTTTTAGGTCAGATCGAGCTGGGCCGAGGGCGGCCCGCGCCCAGCTCGGCTCATTGACATCCATGCTTGTAGCTTATATTGACTTAAACGCTATATATACCACACTCTTAATTAATATTTTCTTTTTTTTTAATCTTTTGATCGAGAGCATAAGATCATGTTCTTGAGATAATGAAACGAATTGATCTATCTAGTATGATTGATCAAATATGAAAATTAAAGAACTTAAGTTTTAAAAATAAATAAGTTAAGTTTAAATTTAAAAATTAAGTTTTAAAAATAAAAAGTCAAGTTTAAGTTTAAAAGTTAAGTAAAAAAATTAAAGATCAAATTTAATTTGGACCTATAAAAATCATTAAGGGATGGTTCCCTAACATTTTTCCATTTGATTTATATGAAAAGTGTAAAAATAGTCAACCAAATTTTCTATATATAAAGTGTTTGTTTCCATTTTATTTTTAATTTTCAGTTTTTGTTTTCAAATTTAGTAATAAAACTTGTTTGTTTGAGCTTTTAGTTTCTATTTTTGATTTTGTTTCTTTTTCTAGTTTTCAAAAATTATGAAAACTAAAAAAATGTGATTTTTGTTTCCTATTTCTGTTTTTTTTAATAATTTGATTTACTATAATTTAATATATTATTTAATTATTTAAATTATATAAAAAATTATGAA
>JAOQMS010000006.1:2440120-2450448 GCA_027563885.1 Erythroxylum longipes | reverse complement strand
AAATTTTATAATAAAATTTTCATCTATTTAATTTTTGTAATGAAAATTCAAATTTTAATCTAATAAAAAAGACATACTTTTTAAACTCAAATAAATTTAAATTTAAATTCAAATTCATTACCCAAATCTTGACTCACTTTTAATGTTTTCCAATTTAACTTGTAATTTTAGGAGTTTTGATCTCGATTTTTTCTTAATTTTTTTAAATTAAAATAATTATAAGTAATTATTGAACATAATCCAACTAAAGATACTTAACATTAAAAGATTATACAAACCATTGTAATAGCACTGAATGTTAAACTATTTTTGCCATTCATATGCACGTAATAATTATTGTATTTAGAGAAATTACCAAAATTTAATGATAAAATCTTAATTATTCTTTTTTTTCGTAATATTAAGAATTTAAGAGACATGTCACACCTTGACTTGTTCCATATTCAGGGCCAAGTTACAGATCCTCCTGTGAAGACCCCATTCCTCGCCTTTGAGCTCCATGAGTCCTTCACGTCCCAAAAGCTGTTTCAGCACAGGGTTCGATTCGATCCGTTCAAATAGCCCACCGGTATTCATAAGAACCTCCTTCATCATGGCGGTGTCGGTCAGAACCAGCCTGGGTTTGGCTCCGAACCAGTACAAAAATGGTTTGCCGTGCATTGCAGACCACCTGTGATAAATAGGAAATGCACGAGGAAGGATCTTGTGGTCCAACGCCATCGGCTTTGAAACAGCTTCCGCCATCAGACGGCGGACCTCCGCCGTGTTTCCGAACATGGGTCGGTAACCAGGTCCGCCTATGCCCTGTTTACGAAAATGGGCTTGAATTCTATAAGGAATCCACAAGGTGTAACGTAAAAAGTTTAGTACAAGAAGGAAGGCTAAGATCACAAGAGAAGTGAAGAACATTGTGAGATCTGTATGAGGTAGAGACTTGGAGGAGTGAAAGTTTACCAGTTCAGAGACTACATGAGAATAATTCTTAATGTTAACGAAGAACATGTTTCATTTTGATTACTAGTTTCGATGAGAACCACATGGTTTGTGTAAGAACATGCAAATTGATTGGACCACACAAAGTTTCCGTACAGGATTCCTAAACACTTTACAGTTTGGTTCCTAAACTTTGATAATTTGCTCTGATGATGGCATTCAAGTGCTATAATGGAGCTACATGCTTAAAATAAAATACTTTAGCATGGTTTAGGTAGTTGAAAAATGCTCTTTAAAAATCTCTACAAACTATTCAAATAAAATTGAGTTGGCGATTTAATTTAATTTAATAGTTTATTTAATACGTATTATTCAAGAACTAAAAAATCTAAGGAAAAGTATTTTTTCAATATTATCATTTTGAAGTTTCTCTACTAGTTAGGGATAAGGTTGTGTACTACTGAACTTCTTCAGATCTTGCATATTAGGTAGATTTTCACAGGAGTTGTTGTCGTTGTTGATATCATCGTCTTGAAGTTGATGATGATGGTAATAATATAATGAATGTTAGCTCAAGAATTATGATTAACGATTTTAATGATAACTATATAATATTTCAAAATTTAAATTGGATTTATTTCTTTGTATGATTAACGATTTTATTCTTAAAAGAAAATAAAATCATAAAAATATGCTTTCTTTCTTGCAGGAACTTTCATTATGAACTTACCTTATTATAAATGGTTTATTTGAAAGGATCCTACTAATTATGAAGGACGTATATTAGTCCTGTGATTACTGGAAAATCTTTTAGCAAAGATGACATTGAAGTTATTCAGATTTAAATCTATCCAATTAATTAAGGATGCAAGATGAAACGATTAGTTGAAGAAATTGATTATTTAAGAAAGAGTCAATGCAATTGTGAACAACAATGGAACGATACAGAAACTTGCGAAGCTATATTATCAAAACTCTTCAAAAGCATATACATTCTTGAAAGTGATATCTTTGTAAAAAAATTATCTTACGTGTTAGAAGTGAAATTATGTTGAGAGAGATTACTGAAGCTTATATCAAGCAAACCTCATTTTTAATTGAGAGCCTATAGAGGCTAGTGAAATACTACTAGTGTGGAAGGTTGAAGAACCTTGAAAAATATTAACTTTTGAGCTTGGAGAGGCTTGACAAATTACTATTTGATTTTATAGTGAAACACTCAAGTTGAATACTTGGGGGATTGGACGTAGGCTAGGGTTGTAAGCCGAACCAGTATAAATCGACTACGTTCTTCTTCTCTCTCTCTCTCCTTATCTTTTATATTTTCGCATTATATTATGTGTGGGTTCATTTCAGCAAGAGGCTAATTCATTTTTATAATAGGTTCCTTCTGTTTTCGACTTACTGACAGTTCCTTTCATTTTAACAAGCGCCTTCTTTTTATTGTTTCAACAAGACTTATACTTTAGCAGGCTCCTGTCATTTAACAGGCTCTATCAACTGACAGACTCCTATTGTTTTAATTTTTAACAAGCCCCTAACTTTATATGAATTGAAAGTAACTTGCGAAATTTTGTTTTAAGTCACACATAATTCACCCCCTCTTGCGTGTGTTTGCTTTATCATTTGATATCAAAGCAAGGTTTCACATTTTTTTTATTTACAACATATGATAGATCATGGAAAATACCTTGAGAAGTTTTGAAGGACAATCCGTCTCAAAGCCTCCTTACTTCAATGAAAACAACTACTCGTACTAGAAAGAGAGAATAACCATATATCTCCAGTCTGTAGATATCGAAGTATAGCAAGTAATTAAAGTTAGAGTTATAATTCCCACTTCCGATAATGTAGATGCTGACATGAGAAATGCACAACTAAATGCTAAAAAGAAAACATCACCTGATATGTGTGTGTCTCTAGAAGAATATGAAAAGATATCCTACTATTCTATAGCAAAAGAAATGTGGGACAAACTACAAGTCACATTTGAAGGAACGAATGAGTTAAAGAAGCATATAATAAGTCTTTTAGTGTATTAATATGAAACTATTGGCATGAAACAGGGAGAGACCATAGGCCAATTCTTTGTATGTTTCAACAACATCATTACAACCTTAAAGAACTTAGGAAAGATATATCCCAATGATGAGCTCGTAATAAAGATTCTGAGGTCACTATCAAAGGAATAGAGGCCTAAGGTGTCGCTCTAGAAATGGTAAAGGATTTAGACACTATTTCACTCGACTAGCTACGAGAAAATCTCATGATCTATGAAACCGAGTTTAGGCAAGATGAAGGATCCTCCTATAGAAAAGGAATGGCACTGAAAGCAACTGATGAATCAAACAGTCATGAAAGTGAAATTGAGTTGTAAATAGATGGAGATGATGAGTTCAATTTTATGGTCAGAAAAGATGCCCACTTCTATAAAAAGAAGCTAATGAAGAAAAGATAAGTAAATAAGAAAGTTGGAAATAACAGGTTCCTATTAAAAGGCAACAGTAGCAATAGCAATATAGAAAACAATCAAATCATATGCTACCACTACAAGAGGTCTGGACACACAAGACCAGAATGTCCTCTTCTTCAAAAGGACAAGTCAGGGAATAGAAAATCTAGAAAGCAAGCAATGATTATAGTCTAGTCAGATGAGGATTCTGAAAACTTTGAAGAAGAAAAACTAGAAGAAGTCAACAACGTTTGCTTTATGGCTGAATCAGGAGACGATGAGGTATATTATTCTAAGTCTGATATTGAAGTTGATGAATTGAAAAATGCATATTGTGAATTATATGATCAGTACAAAAGGTTAACAATGAAGTATTTGAAAGAAGTTAAGAAATCCAAGAGTAATGATGCACCTTTGAAGAGTAAGATTAAATCAATGGAATCTGCGAATGAAGATGCATGATTAAATCATTGGAATCTGTGGATGAGAAGTTAGCCACCAGGAATATTTCTCTTAAGGTTGACTATAAGCAAAAATTTTCTGAAAAGGAAGTTTTGGAAGAAAGAGTAGCTAAGTTGGAAAATACGCTACTAAAAATTGATTCTGATAAGGTGAAACAGTTAGAAGAAAAAGTCGCCGCCTTAGAACTTGAAAAGAAGAAAATTGCTAGAATGATCTTATCTCTAGAAAAAGATCTGAAACATTTCGTTGATGGAAGGAAAAATCTTGATGCATTTCTTAGTAGTGGTAAATGCATTTTGATAAGCCCAGAATAGGATACAATGAAAAAAACAATATCAGGTCATACAAAATTTCTTTGTTAAATCCAACAGCAATTATATCCAAGACAGTAGAAATCTATTAAGTGGCAAAAATCATAACAACTATCATTAATCTATTTTATGCGATTATTGTAGTAAATATGGTTACATTAGTCATTCTTGTAATTTTCATAAAAAGAAATTATCTCATATGTATGTTTGGAGACCAAAAGGTCAAACAATTAACTCGAAAGGACCTAGAAAAATTTGGGTACCTAAAATGAGATAATGCTTTATGCAGATATGTTTCAAAACAAAGACAGGAGAGAATCAATGGATAGTTGATAGTGGTTGTTCGACACACATGACAGGTGAAATATCACACTTCAACTACATAGAAAGAAAAGAAACAGGTATTGTGGTCTTTGCAAACAAAAATAAAGCAAAGGTCACTGGAATTAGTAAAATTAGTAATTCTGACTTAACCTTTATTGATAACGTTCTCTTTGTTGATGGTTTGAAACAGAACCTGTTGATTATGAGTCAGTCGTGTGACAAATGTTACAAAGTCATTTTGTATACATCTCATTGTGAAATTGTTGATATTTATAATGATAATATTGCGTGTGTTGGTTTTAGAAATCAGAATATATATTGTGCTCAACTAGAAGACATGTCCTCACAAAGTGTTAAGTGTTTTGTCTCTCTAGAAAAGGATTCGTTTATCTGGCACAGAAGATTTGGACATATCAGCATGAGCATTCTATCAAAATTGTCTAAAAATGAGCTAGTAAGAGGACTACTAACCTTAAAGTTTGAAACTAATTAGGTTTGTGAGGCTTGTTTAAAAGGTAAACAAGTCAGAAGTAGTTTTCCTCCTAAAAATATTATGTCTACGAACCAACCACTTGAACTTGTGCACATGGATCTATTTGGGCCACTATGACTCAGAGTTTTAGTGGTAAACATGATGATTTTGTTCTCGTAGATGACGACTTTAATTTTTCACGGTTTTATTTCTTATCAAGTAAGGATGATGCTTTTGAAGTGTTTGAGAAGTTTTGCAGAAAAATTCAGATAAAAAAAGAGGATTGCATTACTTTAATTCGAAGCGATCATGGAGGAGAGTTTGATAACAAAAAGTTTGAAGAATTCTGCGACAACAATGGCATAACTCACAACTTCTCTTGTCCAAGGACACCTCAGCAAAATGGAGTTATAAAGAGAAAGAACAAAACTTTGGTTGATATGGCTAAGACCATGCTGTGTGAAAGTAGGCTACCTCATGGATACTGGGCAGAAGCAGTATCCGCAACATGTTATGTACTTAATAGATGTCTTATAAGACCTATTCTAAAAAAGGCCCCTATAAGATGTGGAAAGGAAGAAAACTAAATGTTGTTTACTTTCGAGCATTTGGGTGCAAGTGTTTCGTGCTAAACAATGGAAACGACAACCTTGGAAAGTTTGGTGCGAGATCAGATGAAACTATTTTCTTGGGCTACAGTACCGCTAGTAAAGGATTTAGAGTATATAATAAAAGAACAAAGGAGATAAAAGAACTGATACATGTGGTATTTGGTGAAGCATTACCTTCGATAACAGCAACTGATTCAGATGATGAAGATCATCCACTGGTACCTAAAAATATATCAGAGAATCAAACTAAACCTATACAACCCTCATAATTAAAAAATCAAGAAGGTCCCTCTGAAGTTAGAATAGAGCAGGCTCCTTCATCTCAGCAGGAGCCTATGCAACGAAAAACACCAAGATAATGGAGAGGTCTTGATACACATTAATATATTCTTAGAGATCCTTCTAAAAGTCTAAGAATAAGATCATCATTCAAAAATAACTTTGTGGCTCTCATCTCACATTTAAAACCAAAGTCTATTGAAGAAGCTCTTACTGATGAAAATTGGGTCTCAGCTATGAAAGACGAATTGAACCAATTTGACAAAAACAAAGTATGGAATTTGGTGCCTTGTCTACAAAACAAGTCAGTTATTAGAACTCGGTGGATTTTTCGAAACAAACTTGACGAAAATGATAAGGTGGTAAGAAACAAAGATAAACTTATAGCTCAAAGTTACAATCAACAGGAAGGTATTGATTTTGATGATTGGAATC
The DNA here is from genome assembly GCA_027563885.1 of Erythroxylum longipes. Lineage (NCBI taxonomy): Eukaryota > Viridiplantae > Streptophyta > Magnoliopsida > Malpighiales > Erythroxylaceae > Erythroxylum > Erythroxylum longipes. The sequence continues at coordinate 2,444,169 of JAOQMS010000006.1, read as the reverse complement.
GATTGGAATTTTACTTGCCTTTGCATGCTATAGAAATTTCAAGTTGTTCCAAATGGATGTTAAAAGTACATTCTTAAATGGTTACATTAATGAAGAAGTATTTGTTAAGCAACCCCTAGGTTTTGAAGATGAAAACCATCCAGATTACGTGATGAAGTTATCCAAAGCTTTGTATGGTTTAAAGCAGGCTCCTCAAGCATGGTACGAGAGGTTAAGTAACTTTTCGATTGAGAATAACTTTGAAAGACGAAAGGTCGATAAAACCTTATTTATTAAGAGAAAGGAGAATGATTTACTCACAGTGCAAATATATGTTGATGACATAATATTTAGTGCTACTAATCTATCCTTCTGTGAAGAATTCTCAACATTAAGGGGAGTTTGAAATGAGCATGATGGGAGAATTATCATTCTTTCTCAGATTACAAATCAGACAAACAAAAAAATGAATCTTCAGTAGCCAAAACAAATACACAAAGGAACTCATCAAGAAATATCATTTTGAGAATGTCAAACTAATGGGTACTTCAATGTACATTAGAACTAAACTTGATAAAGACGAAGAAGGCAAAGCTACGGATGAGACAAAGTATAGAGGAATGATTGGATCACTACTATATCTTACAAGCTCAAGACCAGACATTATGCTTAGTGTGTGTCTTTATGCAAATTCTCAATCAAATCCAAAAGATAGTCATCCTCAAACAATCAAAAGAATCTTTCGATATCTCCACAGAACTATGGATTTTGGACTGTGATATCCAAAAACTAATTCATTTGACATAGTGGGCTATTGTGATGCAAATTATGCAGGTGATAAAGTCGATCAAAAAAGCACAAGTGGTTACTGTCAATTTCTTGAGGATGTCTAGTATCTTGGTCCTGCAAAAAGCAAAATTGCATAGCACTTTCGACGACTGAAGTGGAATACATAATAGCCGTCAATTGTTGTGCTCAAATCTTATGGATGAAGCATCAACTACAGGATTTTTCTCTAAACTTTTCTCATATTCTTATATTATGTGATAATGCAAATGCTATAAATCTCTTTTAAAATCTTGTGTATCATTCTAGAACTAAGCATATAAAAATCAAACATCATTTTCTTAGAGATCATGTTTTAGAAGGAATCAATGATCTTTTGCATGTTAATTCTGAGAATCAAGTAGCTGACATTCTCACCAAGCCACTTTTCAAAGATAGATTTTGTGTATTAAGAAAAGAGCTTGGTATGTTCAAACTCTCTGATATTATTTCTGCGTGAATATTCTCTGCTACTTTTCTTGGCATTTCATTAGCAGGTTCCTTCTATTCTGATTTCTTAGAAACTCTCTCTTGGTTTGATAGGCCCCTTAAAGTTTAGAAGGCTCCTCTCGGTTTAATAGAGCAAGATTACAAGTGTCCTAAAAATAGGAAGTCATTAATGGCGTCGTTTAGCCTTTTTAAAAGCATGCGTGTAGTCTGATAACTCTATGTACGTATCCGCAGAAGATACACAACCGATTACGCTTCCTCATCTGGTCTATACATCTACTCATCCTCTCATGAGATCAATGCTTAAGAATCAGTTAGTATACCCTAAGCAAACTTCTCTCGTTTTCTCTATTATTCTCTCTGCACCCTAACTCTCTGCATTGCCTCATGTTTTCCCTCTCAAACTTCACCAAGCTTTCTTACAATGGCAAGAACAAAATCAAAAGGACAAAAGAAATTTTTGGCCTCAACTTCTAACCATGGCGAAACACCTCGTCATAAACAAACCTTTGCTTCCAATTCCTTGTCTTTGTCTCCCATTATAAGTTCTCTGGACACTTTTGTCTCCTTAAACATCCAAACTTCAGAAATACCCAGTCAGGAAACCCTAGAAGATAGGAAAAGGAAGATTATTGTTATGTTGTCTCTAGATCATCCTGATTCCTCTTCAGATGACAAGGAAGAAACAATCAAAAAATAATATGCTTCTGACTTAGAAGAAGAAGAAGAAAAAGGAGAAGAAAAGGGAGAAGACAAGAAAGAAGTAAGTGAAGAAGAAGAAGAGACTTTTAGTAAGGGAGAGTTACTAAAAAATTTAAGATTCCATTTACCCATTCTCTCCCTACCCATTCCTAATCCCAAAAACTTCCGCAATTCCTAAACCTAGTCTCTAAGAGAAGAAAGTGCCTGAAGAGCACTGGGCAATAAATGACGATGGTTCAAATGAAGAACCTTCTCAGTTGGAAAGAAGACCATAGACCAGAGAAATTGTTATAGAACAAGCTCCACAAAAAGAAATTGTTGAAGCAGAAGAAAAAGAAAAAGATGAGTCAAGAAAGAGGAAAAGGGAAGAGAAAAGAAAAGGCAAAGAGCCTATAGTTGAAGAAAACATTGAGGAAGCCATCCTCAGGGATAAGCTATTTATAGAACAGGATCTGTTTGAAGAAATAGCTAGAGCAAAAAGGTCCAAGAAACTCATGGTCCACAAGAAGGGAAAATTGTCACCATAAATAAAATCATTTCAATCAATAGAAGCTGAAGCTCGCTATGAAATGCGATACAAGAAGAGAAACATAGTTGCTGGACGTATTGTGCCTCCTCACTTGTTCAACGATATTGGTATTCCTCTGTCTACTTTCTTTGTTGCTGTTGGGTGGGAGAATTTTTTGAATTTGGATGATACAGTGTGTGATGATTAGTCAGATGTTTTTACACATACATGCGAAAAGAAGAAATTGATGGAAAGCTGGTCATCATATCTTGGGTGTGGAATGTGAGATCTTGATAGTATATATTTGGGAACATTTTGAACATAGCTCCCATATGTAGGACTGACCTTCCTTGCCATAAGTGGGACATTACTGATCTTAATTTGGGAAAGGTTATGGACTTCATATGTCTGCATACTGAGAATGTCCATACAGGGAGACCCATGTGTAGAAATCTAGATCTACTACCCAGATGCCTTACATTAATATCGGCGACTTCAAATTTTCCAAGAAGTAGCTCAGTAGAAAGATATAATCTCTTGGATACATATGTAGTATACAATCTACTAAAGGGAAACAAAATGAATCTCCCAGTAATGATTATGAAGTTTATGGTGGAAAAGGAAAGTCACAAGAACACTACTGGAGGTCTGCCTGATGGAATGTTGTTTAACCAAGATTTTCGCATATTTTGGCATTCCTTTTAACAATCTGACGTGGCATAAGTATGGTAAGTTTCATTCCTCTATCCTCTCCCAATTCGGGTACAAGCTGAAAGAATATATTTTGGTAGAGAAGAAAACAAAAAGAGTAGCAGACTTCTTGGGTTTTGCCTCAGAGCAGAGGTCTTAAAGGATTCCAGAAATTATAAGTCTTACTCGAAAATAACAGGCTCCTATCCCTCCTTAGGACACATACAGTATGAATTTTTTATAACTATTGAGAGACATTCACACAAATCAGGATCAAATACGTGAACAAATTGACAACCTCCAAAACCAAGTCTTGGATTTGCAAATTCTCCTTAAGAAAAGTCCTCACTAACTGTATCAATTTTCTCTCATCATATTTTATTCTTTTTATCTCACTTCCTCCTTGTAGTCCTTTTTTTTTAATGACAAAGGGGGAGAGTTTATATGGATATATTTTGCATATTTCTACATACATGATGATATATTTCCCAATGCATATTTCCCAATGCTACCTTGGTTATATATGTGATTGATTCTGATGTTAAACTTGTGAAAATCTGTAATATATAAATGATAGGTTCCATTCTTAAGAGATAGACTCCTTCTAATTATGTCTGAACATATAAAAGTCATTGGTATCTTTCGAAATCATCTAGTATCTCTTTAAATTTTGAAATATATATATATATATATATATATTATTTGTCATCATCAAAAAGGGGAGATTGTTAGCTCAAGGATTATGATTAATGATTTTGATGATAACTTTATAATATTTCAAAATTCAAATTGGATTTATTTCCTTATATATTTAACGATCTTATTCTCAAAAGGAAATAAAATCATAAGAAATACATTTTCTTTCTTGCAGGAACCTTCATTATGAACTTACCTT
>JAOQMS010000006.1:2406272-2425596 GCA_027563885.1 Erythroxylum longipes | reverse complement strand
GCCTTGACTTGCCAATCTTGATGCATTGCTAAAAGAACAAGTGCCCATGTCAATACATTTGCACTTGTCTCCTTTCCTGCAAAGTAAAACGCCTTGCAATCATCAATTATCCCACCAATCTCCAATCTCTCTTCTTCTCCTTTATGATTCAGGTAAGACGACATCAACAAGCTCAGCAGGTTTCTCGATTCCTCTCCTTTCCTACTATTATTCTCTATTATTCTTCGAATTGATTCACGAACTTCCCTCACAAGTCTCCACCTTTCTCTGTTGGTCGCAGTTGGTAAAAACCTGTGATCACCTGAACAAATTAACAAACAAGGCACATAGAATAAATAACCCAATGGAAAGAATCCAAACCTGAAGAGTGGTACATTCACAAATTTTAAGGCGAGAGATGCATGGTGGGCTTGCTTTTCCTGGAGCTTAAAAATACGCTTTCCTTCTTCGTAGCTACTTCCAAAAACTGTTCTAGAGATGATATCAGCTGAGAGTTTATGTAGATGTTCGTGCACATCGATCTCCACTTCATCTCTTCCATCTCTTATCCCCTCCCATTTCTCAAGCATTTTCTCTGTACTAGCTACCATTTTGGGCACCCAACCCTGTGAATTCATAGAACATATAAATTTTTTCACAAATATAATTCATTACTCTCAATTTTATTCTCCTCCCATAATCTCACTAACATTTTAAGTTAATACATATTATATATTCGAGTTACATAACTAAGAACTTTGTATTAATGTATTTTAATTATAAATATATTTGTATTAAAAAATCTATTTAAAAATAACAAAAAAGTTGAGATCATATATATTTTTATATATATAATTTTTATAATAAAAATTCAATATTTAATCTAATAAAAAAGGCTTATACTTTTTAAATATGTCCTAAAACTAAAAAAGATTTATGTTTAAATTTATTACACCCTCAACAAATTTTATATGTAATTAAGAATTTAATTAATTTGATAAATTTAATTTAAATAATTATAAGTAAGTATTAGAGAGAATCCAACCAAGGATACTTAATATTAAAAGATTGTGTTTTAGTGAAATTAGTAAATCATACTTATTCTATTTTTACGGAATATTAAGAGACATGCCACACCTTAACTTGCTCCATATTCAGGGCCAAGTTACAGATCCTCCTGTGAAGTCCCCATTCCTCGCCTTTGAGCACCACGAGTCCTTCACTTCCCATTAGCTGCTTCACCACCGGGTTCAATTCGATCGGTGCAAATAGCCCACCGGTATTCATAAGAACCTCCTTCATCATGGCCGTGTCCGTCAGAACCAGCCTGGGTTTGGCTCCGAACCAGTACAAGAATGGTTTGCCGTGCATTGCAGACCACCTGTGATAAATAGGAAATGCACGAGGAAGTATCTTGTGGTCCAACGCCATCGGCTTTGAAGCAGCTTCCGCCATCAGACGGCGGAGCTCCGCCATGTTTCCGAAAATGGGTCGGTGACCAGGTCCGCCTATGCCCTGTTTACGAAAATGGGCTTGAATTCTGTAAGGAATCCAGAAGGTGTAACGTAAAAAGTTTAGTGCAAGAAGGGAAGCTAAGATCACAAGAGAAGTGAAGAACATTGTGAGATCTGTATGAGGTAGAGACTTGGAGGAGTGAAAGTTCACCAGTTCAGAGACTACATGAGTATAATTCTTAATGTTAACGAAGAACATGTTTCATTTTGATTACTAGTTTCGATGCGAACCACATGGTTTGTGTAAGAACTTAAAAATTGATTGGAGAACAAAACTTTCCGTACAGAATTCTTAAACACTTTACAGTTTGGTTCCTAAACTTTTATAATTTGCTCAGATGATGGCATTCAAGTGCCATTATGGAGCTACATGCTTAAAATAAAATACTTTAGCATGGCTGAAATAGTTGAAAAAACTATTTAAAAGTCTCTAAATCTAGTCAGATACTTTATTTAATATGTATTATTCAAATACTTAAAAATACAAACTCTCTACTATATATACTAGTTATAGATAAGGTTACGTACTACTAAACTTTTTTAAACCCGTGTTTTAGGGAGATTTTTACTAAATTGCCGTTGTTATTGTAGCGGGGTTCACGGACTAAATAATTGACCTAATGTTTTTTTCCCATATTATCATCTTGAAGTTGATGAAGATGGTAATAATATAATGAAGAGGAGGCTAATAATGAGGTACTAAGTAATGTTAAATAATAGCCTTTCCTATAGTTTATTAGAGCTAAAAGTGTAACAAATGGTGGATCCAAAAGTATCAATTTCTATAGCAATTTGGACTAAAGTTGGAGGCAATTTGAGTTTTATGCCTCGTGATACATTACATCCAATGTTGCTGATCATTTTGCAACTAACATGATAGAAAACTCTGTTTAAAACTATTTTTCAATTGCAAATCTAGATAAGGAGCTTTGGAGTTTAAGGCAGGCAAAATTGGTCTGACTTAATTTTGCTTAAAATCAATAAATAAACCTTGTTTTAATAAAATTTAGTTTTAAGTTAAGTTTGAATTCATATTTCATAATTTAATTCAATACAAAGTTATTCAAAATTACTCGTTAAAATAACATTATTTTGATAAAAAAAACTTGATCAACCGATCAAAGAGTTAGAATAATGTTTTCTACAAAAAAAAAGAACCGATTCAGTTGGTTTAATATGGTATTTTTTATTAATTAGTTAGCTATTTTTAAAAATTAATCAATTTTTATAAATTAAAATATACTAATTAATTTTTATTTAACAGTTTTTTAACTAAATTTTAAAAAATTTTCTAAGTAAAGATAGTCTTCTTCAATCATTTTTTAATTTTTTAATTTTTTTAATCTTTAAACAGTTTTATATCTATCTGATTGAATTTTTTAAATCTTAAATTTCCTGTCTTTTAACTTCTGCTGTATTTATTTTTTGATACATAAGGAAAATAAAAAATACGTAAGTCAGTAACATGCTTTTACGAAATAAAACTCCATGTAAATCCTGGGTAATGAATTGAAGACACTACTCGGGTATTGTGTGTAGCAGGTGAATGCCCGGAGATGTACCTTAAGCTAAATGCGTCAACTTATCTACACACCTATTGCCTTTCCTGTAGACATGTTGTAGCTAGATGTCCCACACACGACCCTGAATCCCCCGAATGTCTTTGATTACCCTTGAACCATCAAAGAACATGATGTTAGAAGATGATAGGATATTAATATCCTCCAACGAGTCCACCTCTAACACGACCCGTCGATAACCAAAGTCTCATGCCTGCTGTAGCCCAATTAAAGCCCCACGAAATTCAGCAGTAATTAGAGAAACGACCCCGAGACGCTATATGAAACTGCCACACCAATGCCCACACTGTTTTGAATTAGACCTCTAGCAGAGGCGATGCCAGAGGCAAACTGCACTGGCCCCTCTGCTCTAATTTTTAAATCGTTGCAATTTAGGATTGGTCAAACATGTCTTCGTGACCATCTCTAATGGAGCATGAGCATGTGGTAGAGACTAGGAAAAAGTAATGCATGATGATCATGTGGTACTACATTTTAACCTGCACAATGGCTTAATATTGAACAACGCAGGTCCCGGAGACTAACCCAAATGGTAAAATATGAAGCTAAAAGTGCTTTGAATCTAAACCAAGTTGAAAGCTTTTGGGACATGTGAAGCTAAGTGCTTTGAATCTAAACCAAAGTTGAGAGTTTCTGCAATGCTCAGACGTAAGAATTTTAATTCGAGTTAATAAATTTATAGATTTAAAAATAATTTATTGAAAAATTATCTTTTCTTTTTTTATATATATAAAGTTAGGATATTATTGTTTTCAATTTTGTCATTCGTACTAATAAGAGTCTGCAGGGCCATGCATGCGCTATTCCCTGATCACATGATAAGCAATTCAGTGCTCTTATGACATGAAAAGCCATTTATGGATTTAGTCTTCTAATCAGATTATGGACTTGTCACTTCTTGTTTAAACTATGTAACCGATGGCTTTAGCCCCACAGCCAACTACACACACATACCATAATGGACCAGACCCGCAAGTAGAGTTGCCAACTCATCTCCATTAATGAAGCCAAGCCAGCCTTGGTGTCTGATCTGACCACAGTAGACCCCATTTATTATCTTTGACCATCTCCGCTCTACTCCAATGTCCGCCATTTTTCAGAAGCTTGCCTCGACAGGAAAAGAAACAACGAACTCACTCTATATGTAATACAGGTTTTCACAAAATTTTAGTTCAAACTTATCTCTTAACAAAAGCCAAACATATGTACAATATTGTATATAATATAAGTCGGAAACTAAGAACAACTAGCTGCTTTGATCTTTAACAATGTAAATGTAAGTGACAGATTTATATGAACCAAATGCAAGAAACAATGAGAGCTCAACTTTCATGCCCGTGACAAAAATACCCGGGAAAAGACAAGTTAAAAGCTCTCAAGGTACTTGGTGCTCATCCACGGGGCTTTCTCTCAGGTACACCATCCCAAGTCTCCTCCGAACTCCCACCACCACCTCCTCCTCCGCCGTAGGAGGCAGCTGCAGGGGCGGTCGGCAGCAGCGGCTTAATATTGAAGCCATTGCCGTAAGTGTTTAACAATGCAGAACTAGCTCCCATGCCAAGTCCTAGAAGATCAAGAGTGGGTTTGTTTCCATATAGTGAGGATGATCCCATCATAACATCACTTGGATGTAATCCTAAACCAAGTCCACCTTTTGCTGGATTGGTTTCTGATTTCACGTCCCACTGATAGTTACTGTTGTCTTGACCTGAGGATGATGATGATGATATTTGGAGTCGTAAGCCACGAAGGAATGATTGGTTTGATGAAGTGGCTCCCATTTGAGCCGCTTTTTGAAGCAATGCTGTGGCAGACATTGTAGGTTGTGGGGATGGAGCATAGTGGTGCTGATGTTCTTGGTTTGGTGAGAAAAGGGAAGAGGCGTTTTTGGAGAGGTAAAAAGATGGTGAGAGGGAGAGTGAGGGTGGTGGTTCCATGATTCTAGGGGCTGGCATGGTTGTGGGGCAATTATCTGAGCGAGTCAAACCACATAGCAGATTGGAGATCGATGGTGATGATATTGATGCTTGATGTGAGACTGTGGTTACTGTTTCTGTGGTTGTTGAGGTTGCGAATATACTGGCAAACACGTTGCTTGTAGAGCTTGCAGAGCTCGTCTTCGTGGCTGTTGCAGCCAAGCATGTAGCTGTCGGCGGCGGCGGCGGCGGCGGCGGCGGCGAAAGTCCAATTGGATTTTCAGCCAATTCTGCGATCACAACCCAACAAAGATGTGATAAAAAGAAAGAGATAAAAAGGAATGAAGGAAAAAGGAAACAATGAAGTGATCAAAAAACCAAAAAGAGATGGTAAAGAGAATATTAACTTTCAGGATGAATAATTGAGGGTGCAACGCAAAAGGAGTTGACATCTTCATGTAAAAAGCAAGAATCAATAATGGCATCTTTTTCCCTTACACATATCAACACTCTTCATTGGCTTTTCGATCTTTGAGCTTACCACATTTGATATTGTCTTACCCTACCATTAAAGCAAGAACAGTCAATGTTCATAGCATATACTAACCTGAGCTTTGAACTGATACGCCAGGGGAAACCACAGTAGTTGATGGTGTAAGAGGTTGTGGAGGTGGGGAAGCAATTGCAGTAGTCTTCGTATGGTTGTTGATACCTTCTTTGTCCAGAATCGCTAGAGTCTGTGCTCTTGCACTCTCCTCAGCCAAAGCATCACAAAACGCCCTATGAGTAACAAAACTATCCCTCCTATACACATATACACACCACCAAACACAAGCCCATCTTGAAGCATCAGTACCAATCATGTAACTGAAAATACAAAACCAGAGAAATGGATTAAGAACCTGGAGAACAAAGTGCCACAGTCGCATCTATACTCCCTAGTCCCACAAGTCTTCATGTGGGCTTTCCAATCAGATTGTACTGCGTATTTCTTAGAGCATCTCTCGCACTTCCACTTCTTCTCACCGTGTTTTCTGCAAAAATGTTTCTTGATTCCTGTGAGATCACCGAGTGCTCTTGTTGGGTTGTGGTGTACGCAAGATGGCTCAGGACAAACGTAGACCTTCTTGCGTGGCTCCTTGTTTTGTCGTTGTTTAAGCTTCCATGGTAGGTTATGGCCTCGACGGTGAAGCTGGAGATTCTGGTCTCTTTGGAAGCCTTTGCTGCAGATCTCACACACGAACCTATTTGTGGCCAAAAGGGTCTTCGGTGATAACGCAATCACTTCAGCATCTGGATCTAAAAAGACAGAATCATAACAACACATTGAACAGATTCTCATTAAAATATCGAAACTCGGAATTTTATATAAAAGGCTAGTCTTGACAACTTAGGACTGAAGAAAATAGTTTCCAACTTTTACCTGGCATTCCTGGGAGATTCCGCTTCTTCTTCGGTGGCCCCATTGGAAGCGAAGTGACTTGGTTACCGAAGGAAGAGACACTAGTTGCTTCTCCAGAAGCTGAAGAAACAGCCATCTGAGAGTGAGAGGACTTCTCAACCTCCACCATCTTGCAGGAGCACGACTTCCTTCAACTGTTACCTTCCACTTCTCAAAAGTCTCTCTTCAGCTAAAAGTTCCAACAAAAAATTTAAAACTCGTCCCACCTCCGGCAACAATCTAAAAATGTCTCGACGAACGATTTCCCAGAAAATTCGTGATACCCAATAGGCCAAAACCGAGAGGGGACATAACAGAGTCACAGACCTAAACTTACGTCAAAAACTGCCGCTTAGCTGGTCTCCATGTATCCCACAATCAGAACAATGCAAATCCCGATCCCAAGTCAGTCGGTGACCGTAGTCTCATCTCATGGTCCCAAAAGGCGGCGGTTTCGGTGCATGCTCATCTCTGAGACGGTGCATAGGCAAAGAGGAGATGACAGAGACCGAGACAAAGACAGAGAGAGATATGAAACAAGTAATAAAATAAAGAGTTAAAAGCGGCGGTTCCTTAACCACAGTTAAGGATTGAAAACCTTGTAACCTCATAACCACGGTTAGAATCCAAGAGCTTACAGTCCTCCCCTGTTGGCTGCGGATAGAAATCAGACCGTACACGTGGCAGAAATCATAGCTGCTGACATTTGTCGGAAGAATTCAGACTAGGCGGTGCCTGTCGTTTAGTGGGAAAGCTACACAGCTTTTTAACCATATTTCTGCATTTTTTTTAGTGCAAACCTCTATCCATTGAAATATTAAAAACAAAACGATTTAAGTTACAGACAAGTGTGGGCTTTTTTTATAAAAAAAAAAGGAAATAAAAAATGATACATATTACATGGCTAATTTAGGGAAACAAATCTCCGATATATTTTCTAACAAAATTGAGGGTCATGTAGTATCAAAAGTTGTGATCCTTAATACAAAATGATATGCAAAGTTCGTAAGTTAATCTACACATCGGTTGCCCTTCTTACAGATGTAACAGAGGACAATTACCTAGTTTTGATTCAGCAACTCATTGATATTCATGATCCGCTTAGAAGAGGAGAATAGAACATTAATCACTACTAAAAAATTCACTTCTAATTCTATCCGGCGATAACTCATATTCCAAACAAGCATGAAATTAGAAAAAATTCTCCAAAATTCAGCAAAAATAGAGAACCACCAGCTAATATTCTATACAAATCCACCAAACTACGCGCCTAAACTATCTCAAAAGTCCACCTTTTCTGGTCGAAGAGGAAAGACGATCTTTTACACACTCCATCCGTATTCAACCGTACCCATCTAAGGGGTGGCTTTTCATCAAGAAATCGCAAATGTTCGAAAAGGAAACAGTGCAACTGACGATTTGATCCTGTCTCTACTTCACCTCTTTCTTTGTTTTCTTAAAATTAAATTGAACAATTAATTTTTAAAAATCTAGAACTTGTCTTTTAATTTTTTATTGATAAACAAAAACCTAATAAAAATAATATTTTAATTTAATAAATACAAAAACAATAATAACTAATAAAAAAAATTTTAACACTTAAGATTTGGAAAGATTTAGAAATACACAGTCTTATTTATTGTTTTTAAATGATCACAACAGCAAAATAAATATATTATTATTATTTAATTCATATGTTTTAAAAAGATTATTTATTAAATTAAAAATTAAATCTTTATTTTTATTATATAATAAATAAATTATTTAAAGAGTAAATAATCAATTATTAAAATAACCAACCGATTCAACCAGTTCAAAATTAAAAATCATAAAACCTTTCAACTTTTCAGTTGGTTTTCAACTATTCGGTTTGATTTACTTTAATAATTATTGTTATTAAAACTTTATAAGTTTACTAATTAAATGGTCAATTTTAAAAAAATTAATAAATTAAAATAAATTAAAATAAATCAATTGATTTTATTTAACAATTTATTTTTTAATCTAACAACATCCTTTAATCATATTTTAAATTATTCAATTTTTAGTCAATTTTATTAAGATTTAATATCGAAAATTTTAAATCTTAAACTTTTTGTATTACCAATTTAACTTCTAGTCCGATTTGTAAATTATAAGTTGATTTTTAATTTTTAATTTTTAATTAAGATTTTTTATTTATTTTCCTCATAAAATAAATAAATTACCTGGAGGATTATTTTTTAAAAAACTCCTTTCAAAAAGCTACCAAAAATATAATAGAATAGAAATATCAAATCTTCCGTTACAATTAATCTAAAAAATATATAAATAAAATTTAATATAGCATGATAGAGGAGACGATCTCATCTTTAGTATATAAGAGATAAGGACGAAAGGGTTGGACAAAGGAAAACGATGTTTTATGATTTGTCTTTATACACCAAATTAATGAGAGAGAGAGAGTGTCATTCTTCGTAAATTTCTCCTAAACCTTGCCCAGTTTTTCAGAAGCTCATTACTGCTTTGAGCTTTCTTCACCAAATGGCGTCGTCAGGATTTGGGGTTTCTTTTATTTATGCAAATAACAAATCCTTCGTCTGCAAGGAACCAAGATTCGGAGTAGGACAGTGACAATTGCGTGAATATACGACGTTTTGAGGGTAGTTTTACAAAAGGGCGTGTATACTATGCAGTACCCTTCTGTTGACAAATGGTCCTTGGAAGTCCTCCTGTGCTTACAGGCACGTACTCTAGACTCTTTTTTGTCTTTTTACCAAAAGAAAGGGCTATGATTGTATGCATCGGATATCCATGGTACCGCACCGTTTTCCTTGATCAGTTACCATCTAGCTGCGTTATGCATTTCAAGGGACAGGATTTTGGTCAAAGTTTAGTTTCCAAGTAGAGAAAGATCAGAAGCTCAAAACCCACTTTTGTCCTTTCATAGAAACTGGAGACCAGATACGTTCAGTTACATTCACACACACACGTCTCGTTACTTGAACGTATCAAAAATATATTAAGATTTGAAATATTTGTTGACCAAAGATTAGGGGCTTTTTGGACATTTTGTCATCTTGCGGTGACTGGTCCAGGTGCATCTCTAATGGCAATGGGCCCCCACATCGTAGTATTTTCCTAGACACAAATAGAAAGGTATAATTAAAAAAATCTAAAATTTTACTCAAACTTATAATTATATTTCAAACTTTAAAAATTGTAAATTAAATTTTAAATTTTTTTAAATATAATATAAAATGTAATATTTTAAATTTTAATCTAAAATTGAGAAGATATTAAGTATTTGATATTATTTTACTTACTCTTATAACAAAAGATATTAAGTATTTGATATTACAATGGATCACATTGAATTAAATTTATTATTAGTTTGAGTAAATTTAATTTTTAAGATAAATTTTGAATTTAATTTAAATTTTGACCTATGAGTTTTGCAATTTGAATTTAAATGGTATTATTTTTAAAAAAATTAAAATAATTTTTAAAAATAATTTAAATGGTATTATTTTAATTTTAAAAATAAAAAATTAAAATAAGTTCATTGAGTGGGAACGAACGAATAATGGACTTCCTTCCCAGTCACGAATATAATGATAACACAACATTCTGAACTGGGGAAACACATACAAATCCTTCATGATTAGCTATCTTGTTTGAGCCATGTGAAATTTCTAATATATTCCTTTTCTAATACTTTTCAGATGTTGACCCAAAACAGGAGTCTATGATGGCTTTTAGACTTTTCATGTCACCGTTTTCAGAATTTCAAACTTCCAATAAGAAAGCCAGCAACTTTTTCTTTTTTTTTTTAAACAAGGGATAGAAAGACACAATAACAAGCTAAGGAGCTACACTTCGATTCGGGAGAAGATAACCCCTTCCCGATCCTTGAATAGGACATCCATAACCTCTTTCTGATCCTTGAATAGGACATTCATAACCTCTGGAGGTGGTGAATTGAATATAGTAACTCTCATTTTAAAAGACCCTACCAATGCCGCTAGTTGATCTGTCCAGTAGTTACCTTCTCTGAGAATATGTTTTAACCTAATGTTCCACAATACTATGTCTCGAATCTCTATAATTAAGGGGTTGTCGGGGTTACTCAAGGTTGCTAGAGAAGACATGTGTTGATGAATTCCAGGGAATCCACTTCTACTATCACTTTTCGATATCCCAGATTCTAAGTCATAGATAAACCAATATGAACTCCCCATAATTCTGCCACAAACGATGATCCATTCTCCATGTTATGAACAAATCCTCCCAATCAGTTCCCTTGACAATCACGGATTAACCCCCCTGCAATGGCATGGTGATTTGAGCTCTTGGACGAGCCATCTGTGTTTAACCTCACTCACCCCTCGTCTGAGACAGCAACTTTTTTAACTAAAAAGTGGATACATATTTAGCACATCAAATATTCTATTTTAGTTACTCTGTTTCAACCTTATTTCATTAAATATCATCCATATATTTATGTAAGGTCTATTTAAATATGTGGATGAGATACATATTTAGCACATCAAATAATCTATTAACCATATTTCCTTAAATCTCATCCATATATTTACGTGGAGTTTACATAAATATGTTGATGAGATTTAATGAAACATGATAGAAATACCATAACCGGAGTGGAAGATCTGATCCCCATATTTAGTACTTAAAGTTTTCTGTTTTGCGAAAATTAAAAAAAGGTTGTAATGTACGTAATCTTTTTTTATTTTTATAAAGAAATTATTTTGGTAACTTAAACATGTAATTTTATGATCTCAAAGAAACAATGTTCGATTTAATTAAGTCACTTAATAAGCTTAGGATATATAATTAGCCAACGTGTTTAATTTATACGAGGCAAAATACTTAAAGAACATGTCTTTATTTCAAAAATTCTAAAAGAAATTGTGATTTTCTAATTTTATGAAAACTATATATTTTCAATTTTTATTAAAAATAATGATAAAATATATGTATCATAAATAACACATATAGACTAATAAAATTTTGGTAATAAAAAATTTTAAATTAAACCTTAAATTCAATTAAAAATAATTAAATTTGACTCAAATTGACAATTTATGATAATTATATTAAATTATTAGTTTTAATTGAATTTATTAATTTATGTTTAATTTAAAATTTTACTTGATGTCATATCATAATATTTAATAGATTGACACGCAATGTTTATGCTAAATATATTTCAGTTATTTTTTAACAAAAATGCAAAAGGAAGAGTTCTTATAAAAATTAAGAAGAAAAAAGTTTTAATAATTTTAAAAATTACATATTTTTTTAAAATTACTTAAAAGCGTATGAAAGGTTAGAAAAATGTAAAAAGTCACCTCTCAAACCTACAACCTTTCGATGGTTCTTTCCCTATCAACTGAAGCACTCCCGCCCTATGACACTAACCCACTAAAGAAGAAAGAGCATAGTAATGTCGCAAATTGAGATTGGTCGAGAAAGAACATGTGTGCGACCTTGTTAATATTTATTAATTAGAATTATTGAGTTGTCCAGAGATAGGAGCTGGTATCGGCTGAATTTGAAAGGTGTTGATAAATATGCAATAGTGAAAGAGAAATAGGACAAGTATAAAGGATAGATAAAGCGCAAAAATGTCACATACTAGCTTCAAAAAGAAAATTGTAAAAATGATAAACAATGTGATAAGAAATGTTGGTATCAAAATAACGAAAATGCGGAGATATATTCAGAATGACAAGGATAATATAAAAAATGATGAAAATGGTAGAAGAAACAGAAGAAGAAGGAAATATTTCTATTTCTGCGAACATTGTATTTTTACAGGACATTATTTATACACTTAACTCTATTTCTATTGGCTACTTCTCCTATAATCAAGGAAAATTCTAACTAACGATATTGTCATGTGCTAGTTGTACAATACACTTGTGTGAAAAAGAAGAAAAAAAATGACAACACGTGATCATGTAAGGAAAAACGAAAAAGGCATGTAGTTGTGGCCTGTAGCTGATTGTAGTCGTGCCCTGTAGCTGCTTTATTATTTAGTCCAGTACCCAAACCCATTAATATGTTTTATGGGTATTTTATCACCCGCCCTTCAAGTTGAAGCTTTGGTTGGATATCAACGACTCCGATCTTGCTAATGAGACCCAAAAACACGCATGCATATAAAGCCTTCGTAAACAAATGCGCAAGCTGATCCTTTGTGTTTACATGTTTTAACTTCAAGAACCTTAGGTTCACACAATCTCGAACCAGATGGAGATCGATCTCAAGGTGCTTCATTCTCTCATGAAAGACTAAGTTTTTCGAGATGTAGATGGCGGCTTGGTTATCACAATATAGAGGTATGGGTTCTTGAACCTTAGGTTGAAAGGTTTGAAATAATTGTGTTATCCATTTTAATTCGCAAGTGGTTGAAGCTAAGCTTCTATACTCCGATTCAGTTGACAAGCGTCGTTGTTTGTTTCTTCGTTTTCCAGGAGATTGGTGACTTCCCGAGGAACACATAAAAGCTTGTTAGGGAGCATCTGGAGAAGACGCAAATTCCCCAATCCGAGTCAGAATAAGCTATAAGGTGAGGGTTTTCTTCTGCTGCGTAAAAAATTCCTAGATTCTGGGTTCCCTTAAGATATTTCAGCACTCGTTTAGCAGCTTCCCAATGTAGTAGTCTAGGGTTGTTCATAAATTGGCTAAGTTGCTGTGTCACATATGTAATATCAGGCCTAGTGAAGCCTAAATATTGTAATCTTCCCACTAATCTTTTGTACATCTCTGGTTTGTCTAGTAGCTCACCTTCTTCAATAGTTAACTTGGTTCTAGGAACTATGGGTGTTGTACAAGGTGTACAGTCTAATAGATTGATTTCTCGCAAGATGTCTCTGATGTATTTGCCTTGAGTAAGTATCATCCCATCTTCTGCTCTTGCTATTTCAATTCCTAAGAACAATTTTGCATATCCCAAGTCCTTGATAGTGAATTCTACATTCAATGCCTTCTTAACTGATTCCATTTGTTCTTCATTGCCACCTGTCATCAAAATATCATCCAAGTAGATGATCACTGCCATGAAATCATCCCCTATGCCCTTAGTGTATAGGCAGTGGTCTAATTCTGATTTTGTGAACTCCATTAAGTATAGTTTTGTGGATAATTCTTTATTACATTGCCTGCTAGCTTGTTTTAAGCCATAGATGGATCTGATTAGCTTGAATTATGGCTTCGATTAGTTTGCATACCTGTCCCTTCTTAGCTTTAATGTAATCTTGTGGGGGTAACATATATAGTTCTTTTTCTAAATAACCATGAAGAAAGGCATCATTGATGTCATATTGGTGTATTGGCCACTGCTTAGAGGCAGCAATGGTCAAGAACATTCTTATAGTTATAACCTTTGCTACTGGGGAGAAAACTTCTGAGTAGTTAGTCCCTCTCTTTGGCTAAAGCCTTTGATTACAAGCCTAGACTTCAATTTATCTACTGTACCATCTGGATTGTACTTCACTTTATACACCCATTTTAAGGCTATGACCCTCTTCCCTTTAAGTAGTTCTGTAAGTTTCCAAGTTCCATTCTTCTCTAAGGCAGATAGTTGCACATTCATAGACTCTACCAACCTCTCATCTTTATTAACAGTGTCATAGGATAAAGGTTCAAAAACTCCAGAGACATACCCATAAAGTTGTTTTAGGTATTATTGTGTTTGATATTCAACACCCTTAACCTTTCTTCATTTGTTCCTGTAGGACAACAAGCTTGTAATGCTACATTGTTATCATCTAGAAAGTGAATGGATTGATGTGTTGTGGTCTGATGGACATAGTCTTGCAGGTATTTGGGAATCATATGTGTTCTCTTGCTTTTTCTTTATGTGGGAGCGGTAGGTGGTGTGTTTTGGTCTGGTAAGTTATCAGCTAGGGCATAGTCAGATGGCTAGGAACTTTATTGATTGCATGGTACTTGTTCTGAATTATCGTCACTCTGCTCAGTGGGTTATGTTGGTGTCATGATTGTTTGTGTAAGATATTTTGTGTCTGCATCGATTAAGTTACTTATGAACAAAAGTTTTAGGTTTTGTGTAGTGTTAATGATATTTTCTGCAAAAGGGAAGTCATTCTCATAAAACTCAACATCCCTTGACACAAAAACTGCTTTAGTATCCAATTCCATGACTCTATAGACCTTATAATCTGGCATATATCCAAGAAAATGCACTTTTTTGACCTAGGACCCAATTTTGTTCTATTTGGTGTTTTGTCTAGGGCAAAGCAAAGGTAACCAAAGATTTTCAGGTATTCATAATTGGGTTTTCTTTTGTGCAATTTCTCAAAATGACTCATCCATCCCAGGACTTTGGTTGGGATTCGGTTTACCAGGAATGTAGCTGTTAATAGTACCTCTCCCCAATATCCTCTAGGTAGTTTGGCTTTGAAAAGTAAGGCTCTAGTGATCTGAAGTAAATGTTTATGCTTGACTTCTACCACGCCATTCTGTTGTGGTGTATAAGGGCTACTCTTCTGGTGTTAAATTCCCATCTTTATAAAAGTTTTGTTACATTCCTGATTCATGAACTCCCTTCCATTATCAGTCTGTATTTTTAATATTCTAGTATCAAACTGTCTCTCAATATTTTTAAGAAACTGTAGAATGGTTTGTTGTGTTTGGTACGTGTGTCTTAGTATAAAGGTTCAGGTGGCTCTAGTGAAATCATCTATAATTGTAAGAAAATAGTGTGAACCAACCATAGTAGAAACGTTGTAAGGCCCCCATAGGTCCACGTGGATGATTTTGAAGGGTCTATTTGTATGTATTTCAAGCTTAGGAAAGGGTTTTCTATGCTGTTTAGCCAAAGGGCACACTGTCATTCATGTTTGATAGGGACAGAAACATTTATCTCATTAATGTGCTGCAATTTCTCTTTGGACACATGCCCTAGTCTAGAATGCCACATATCAAAAGTAACCGAAACATTAAAAGCAACATTCTCAACCTTGTAGAACTCTAAAGAAGTACCTTTTAGGCTATTTGGGGTTAGTAGAGTCTCTGGGTTTAGCTCATAAAACTCATTCACTGCCTTGATAATAGCTATAACATTATTAGTCCGAATGTCCTACAAAAACAACTTTTTAGAGAGGAAAACCGCAGCAAATTCATTCTGAGTAGTAAGTTTATTGACAAACAACAGATTCTTGAAGAAGTTAGGTATATGTAAGATTTCATTAAGAGATATTCTCTCCCCTATATATGTTTGACCAATATGAGCAACCTCCTATTTAGTCCCATCAGGTAGAGTTATAGGATCATAGGCATTATTAACCACATATTTAGTGCAAAGACTAAAATCTGTTGTCATGTGTATAGATGCACCAGAATCAATAAGCTAAGAGTCATTGCAATTGAATCCTTTGTTCACAAAATGTGTAACATTACCTGCATAATTCTGATACCTTAAATATTTTACCTCCCAATGATCTTGCCTTTGATAGCCTTACTTATTTCTTGTTGAGTGAAACTAGCAATGTTAAAAGATATCTATCCATTCCATAGTTTTTCTTCATTCTGCTCTTGTGTGGTATCTACAGGACTGTCAGCTATTTGGGCTATGTTTGCCTTCCCTTTCTCCCTCTGTGCAACAATCTCTTTGTACTAGTCAGGGACTCCATAAATCTTGAAGCAAGTCTCCAAGGTATGCCTATTCTTCTTGCATTTTTCACTGTACTTATCCTCCATCTTGAGATAAGGCCCCTTACTAGAGTTATTATTTTTTTCCATGCTTTTTTAAGCTATTAGACTGCTTAGCTAGCATTGCCATGTTAGGAGTACTGTCCATAGTAGAATTCACTACTTTTTATCTTTCGACAGTTTGTAGCTAGAAAAAACTTTATTCACAGTAGGTAGTGGCTCCATTAACATGATTTGGTAAACAACATGCTCAAACTCATCATTAAGACCCATTAAAATTGTACAAGTCTGTGAGCATTTTCTTTAGCAATAATGGCCCTTGAAGTTTCACAAGTACACATAGGAATAGGACTTAGACTGGACAGATCATCCCACAATTTTTTTAGCTTAGTGTAATAAGCAGACACTGTTAAGGTGCCCTGTTTAAGTGAACTTATTTCCCTCTCTATTTGATATAAAAATGGCCCATTAGCTTCACCAAACATCTCTTATAATTCTACCCTAAGTTTTCTAGTAGTAATGAAGGATAGTAAAGCATCACCTAGTTCTTTAATCATAGCGTTGAGAATCCATGATTTCACCATACTGTGTGCTCTCTTAGTACATAAGGCTATAGTCATGGACTTGCTCCATGTGATGTAGTTGTTGCCGTCAAAAGGTGTGATGAGAAGCACAATACCAGGATTTTCAGTGTTAGTAACAGAATAGGGCTCGTATTCATTTGTTGTTTGTATGTTTGTGGACTGAAGCTACTCTTGTCAACTTTATTAGACATTGTAGGTTAAGGTAGAGTAGAAGAAACAAAAGAAGAAGGAAATATTTCTGTTTCTGCTAACATTGTATTTTTACAGGACATTATTTATATACCTTTAACTCTATTTCTATTGGCTACTTCTCCTAGAATCAAAGAAAATTCTAACTAACAGTTGTGCTAACTATACAATACACTTGTGTGAAAAAGAAGAAAGAAAATGACAACACGTAATCATATAAGGAAAAAACGAAAAAGGTCTGTAATTGTGGCTTGCAGCTGCTTGTAATCGTGACCTGTAGCTACTTTATTATTTAGTTTAGTACCCAAATCCATTAATGTATTTTATGGGTATTTTATTTAAAAAAACATATTTTACATGTAAATGAGATTTAATAAAATAACAAAACACCGTATTCGATCGACCAGAGGATTTCATTTGGGGTAAAAGTTGATGACACAATGGGCCATGTTATTATAACGTAAGCTTACTTTGGGATTAAAAATAATTTAACAGTTACTTTGTGGGTTCAAACAGGGTTTTGATTCGGTGTAAAGAAAATGGATTGGACGTGTGTGGCAGGAACACGACGACTTTGGGGAAGTGTGCTCTGCTCTGCTCTACAGATGGAAATAGGAATGTGAGGACTGAGGACTGAGGAGGTCCCTTCCCTCCATTGTTTTAGCCAAAATTAGCAAAATGTTTCTTTGGTGCCCAGCACATCACCTCAACAGATACTCTGAGGAGATTATGGAGATGGATGGATTAGATGCCCGGAGAAATTACTTGGATAAGACCCTCTACTTCCTCTCAATCAATTATCTTTTCTTTGCCCTTTTCGAGTGATTGGTTAAAAACTCAAATTTGTATTTTGAAAGATTATGATAATTACTTTAATTTTAAGAGACTTGATAAATTCTAATATTTGAAGATTAGGAAATCATTTAAATTTGGCACAAATTTTTTAAAATTTACTCAAAATTAATGATTAAAAAATTCAATCGATTCGATTGATTTAATCATAAAAATTTCGAATTATTTAATGTTTTGTTCGATTTACTATAATAACTTTTGTTGTTAAAAACTGATCAGGTTATTAATTAATCGATCAATTTTTTATAAATTAATAAATTTTCACAAATAAAAAATTAATAATTTTTTTAATTAAACTTAAAATTCTTTGATGGATAAGAACAATATCTTTCCATTATATTTCAAAATTTTTAATTTTATTCAATTTTATAATGATCTAATAGCGGTTAAACCCAGTTTAACCTTTGGTTCTATTTTTAAAACATTACTTAAAACTCTTCATTTTTGGGTTTAATAAGACTAAAATAGCTCCAGTTTCCTAAAGAGAAAAAGGTGCATATTCACTATGGTAACTAAATAAAGGAGAAATTTGATATGTAAAATTGAATTTGAACTAAGAATGGATATCTACATTTAATGGCTTAAAAGAAGAAACAGCTGTGATGTAACGAGCAAAGCACCAAGTGACTACAATGTCAAAAGGGAGAATCGATTGCTAGGTCCCCCCAACAATCATCACCAAGTTGATTATCTTTTTAGTAGCTCATTTCCTTTATGTGATTCCACTCCATGCCCTTTTTTCCTTTTGGGAAGGGTCCTGTCTATATTCGAGTAAGGTTTGCAATGAACGAATCGTGTCTTGGTCCTTTTTCAACGTACGAATAATTATTAAATTTAAAATAAAATGATACCATTTTAATCATATAATTTTTTAATTATTAAATAAAATAACATCGTTTTGATCTGAACTAATTCAAACCGTATCGAATGTGTTCTAACCAAATCAACTAGGATTTCAAACGCTTACATTGAAACAAAATATTAAAAAGGGTAATTGTGATTAAATGATAAGAGTCAACCCTATTGACCTTGCTTATGTTCAAATCATGATTAACTCCCAAAGCACTTGATATCCAATCACCTGAAAGGGAATTGCCTTTTCCTCACGGTTATTGAAAAGTTTGACTTAGAACAAGGGAATTAAATGGCTTGTCCATGTCTAAGACAAGACAAATCTCCAAATCGAAGACAGTTTGGCTCTTCAATCTCAGAAGTTGCTATGAAATTTGGAACAGAAAAGGCCCAGTTTTTCTTGTCACTGAAAACGAAGCAACGGTAGATTTTATTGTCACTATTTCATGATTTCATTTATACACACGCCAATTGACTTGCAAAAAGATTCGTAACCTCAAGTCTTGACAGCTCTCATTTCTACACGTAAATATGCTGGAAAGCACACGCAATCTAGCTTCAATTATTCCTCACCCATATAAGTTCACATGAAACCCTATTAGACGACCCTGCACAAGATCAAGGACTTCTGAGGAATGATATAGTAGTGGTCGGGGATGACTTTAGACCAGGTTGAGTCTGAGCCGCCAAAAAGGTCGGGCAACATCATTTTGCCCATATTGATCTGTTCATACTAGAC
>JAOQMS010000006.1:2395253-2406172 GCA_027563885.1 Erythroxylum longipes | reverse complement strand
TTAGACCAGGTTGAGTCTGAGCCGCCAAAAAGGTCGGGCAACATCATTTTGCCCATATTGATCTGTTCATACTAGACTACCTTTTTAAGTCCGAATCTGATCCAAAGTTTTACCAATTCAAACTAAACCGGTTAATTTCGATCACAACTGAATCCTTTTAGTCATCCCTAACAGTAATTCATGGTGGCATAGTCATTTCCAACTATAAACACCTTTTTTTTTTCCCCTCAAGGGCCTCAAGTAAAAACTAATTGCTGATGTGAGGGCCAACAGTCTTGTGCAACGTAATGAGTACACGTAAGTTTCTAGGAATAAACACTTAATTACAAGATATGTTCAAGCCAATTATATCAAAAGGCATGCAACAAACTCCTCAAGGTCGGCATGTATTGAAGATCTCACCCCGCATCACATCTATTGGCATGTGTTCATGTGTGTAACGCTCGGGACCTAAATACAAACCTGTCTTCTCCAGAAGTGCAAGCCCTTCTTCTCTTCCATATCTTGAACTATAAAGCTTCAGGTACTCGAAATCCTAAAGAAACGCCAAAGGGAAGAAAAATTGTAAGTTGGATGCATGTCCTTTTTCAAAACAACAAAACCTATGCATATGATTTTTATTAGATTGAAAATTTTGACTCGCCTGCAAGCCACTAAGAATACGCTCCAGTCGAGTCGAAGCGACTGGTTGACGGCAGGAGAATACCTCACCCGGATAGTATAACACCCCGTCACCGGGAGGTAGCCCACGCCTAAATCTTATCTGCTTACAGACGTAGCAATTTTAGGAAAGAGAAGCGCACGAATGCCCTTATCAGCTGAATTATGGAGAACCAAGGGGCATACCTCTGCATTAGGGACAGTAGCCTTCTCATAGCAATTTGCACCCCAATACAAAAATCCTGTTCCACCTTCCTTCCAGACTCTCCACATCACAGCACGGTGCTGAGTACCACGCATTCCTAAATGCCAATTAGGATGAGGATCGGAGGGTCCCATACAGACATATGTCCACCATTCCTGCATTTGAAAACTCATTTCCCTTCAGTAAAGCAATAAGTTGGTGCTACATTCCAGTACTAAACTATCAAGCTGCTGAGTGGAAATATCAGAAATGGAGCGATTAAGGAAGGACATGGAAAACTATAACCATCAAAATGAACAAGAAGTGAACAACCAAAGAGTATTTTATAATGTCATCCAGGATCTAAAACTTTCTCACCAGACATCAACTTTCTGTTTCAAGTGTTAATTAGAGCAATAAATGTTAATGTTGTGGAAAGGAACGAAAAGCATAGGAAACATTAAGACACTAAATACTGACTCTACTACAGATAATTGTATCACTTTTTTTTCTTTTGAGAAGGTATGTATTTTTTTTACCTCACCACCCTCTGGCTGCAACTCAGAGATAATATCCTTGACCAGATCTTCCCGATTACCCAGTACCCACTCACTAGCAAACAAAAGAAAGGATTAAGAGAACATATAAAAGAAAAGTTCAAAATTGTGGTAATGGCGTCTTCAATCAACTAAATAGAAGCTAGTATAAGACGTTTGCACAGCCAACAAATGAGTATATCACAATAGGAATTTCAAGTTGCATTCTTCTGCACACAACGAACAAGGGAAAGACACTAAACTCATATCTGTACTAAAGATGCCATGCCTAAGAAACTAATATTTCCTAAAACAAATAAGCATGCATTTATAACCTTTCTCTCGACTTCTTTGGAACAAAAGACTGCTGGAGATTTCGCTAGAACTACGAGCATGCAAGTAGGATTTTCATAGCAGGTTCCATTCATGCAAGGGAAGGCTGGGATGAATTTAGTTAAGTGGCAAAGATATAAGCACCAGAAAGGGCAAATATTCACTAATGTAAATACAGAAACAGCAAAGATGCGTACAAGCTGTAAGAGGCAATACCTAGTGCAATAAATCTGAGTGTGAGGGCGCAGAAATTTTGGAACTTTAACAAATGCCTCAAAAGGAGTAGGTCCAAGTGGGGCATCATTTGGTCCTATCAGAAAGCATTTTTGCAATTCACTCAGGAAAAGGCAGGAAACAGTCTAACTTAAGTAATCACAAAAAGAGAAATGGATTCATACCACAATAGTAAGTAGTCAAGACACGAGCATCAGGAGCATAAGCGTGAATTTCACCAGCCATATTGCGGACAGAATCATATTGTTCCAAATTCAGTGGCTGCAGTGAAGTATATTGCATCACTTATATAAAATGTCGAGAAAATAGAAATGAATCCAAGCACAACTATCCACACAGAGAAATCTAGGAATCAAATAGTCTGCATGCATACACCACAGGACGCAGCCTATGACGAGAAAAAATTGATCCTGGTGCTCCCTTTTGAAGAGCAAAACAGCCTCATGATCTAAGAGAAAGGCTGCACATAATACATACTATAGAAAACAGGTAATGTGAAAAGTTATAAATCTGAGAGGTTATATCATATTGGCATGTCAGCCACTTATAACATGCTACAATAATGAGCATGGTTGCAAATCTAAGACAATTTTTCTCCTCCTTGTTCCTAATTTCTGAAAATTAAGAAGATTAACTACAATAAAAAGAGGAAGGCCTGGGAAGTTAGGAAAAAAATTGAATCCCACTTGGAAGAGAATAAAGCTAATTAGACAGTATACACACCTCATCCCATAAGTAAAAGTAGGCCTTCTTCCAGTGAGACTTCGTCCTCAATATCCCTAATTCTTTCTGCAAGTAATCCTTCGCTCCATCATTACTGTTGCACATCAAAAAGCAAGTAAAATTCATCAGTTTTGGAAGTTAATATACCTGATAGAAGCGAGCGTGGACAACTGACTGTATACCCTGAGACTGCTTGTCTGTATGGGACAGCATACGCTGCTAATCTTGGGTCTGAGAAATACTCATCTGCTTTTGGATGATCAGCTACAATAATCGATTAAAAGAAAGGCATATAAATAGTTAAGAAATGTATCCCCAAATGTCATTCAGAAGCACAAATGCTGAAGAAATCAAATAGTTATGTGCCCAAATACAGATTATTGCACGGATACATAAATCTCAGTCTTCATAATTACCTGGCCATGGACAAGTGTATGTCAAAACTCGCATGCTCTCTCCCCACCTGCAAAAATACGGACTAATTCTGTATCGAAGAATCCATTTGAAATGCTGATCCAATGCTTCATACCATTCCTGACTTCCATGTTCAACACCAAAGCGATCCTCAATAACTGTATCAGATATCTAGATGACAGTTAAAGAAGCAGACACTTTTGTTTCCACATATCAGATTCAGTTATTATACCATATACAGACAAGGCACCCCAACAAGCACTGTTCCTGTTGGCTGTTGAGGGGCAAACTCATTTGGACATAAGCATTCTGTAGAACTTAAGAAGACGGCAATATACCACCTAGATTTCATCTATGTCTCTCACATAAATATCATCAGTTAGGGGACGTCATTTACCTTTAGCAAATATGCACCATACTTGACCACATAAAGGGATGTATTTGCTTCAAGAATAAGAAATGAACTTGGATCTTGATCTTAGACCTCTTCAACGCTGCTTCTAACATGAAGTTCAATTCATGTCTTAAATACCCAGTTTACAGGACAATACTTTGTTCAGCTCCTTAAAAACTTTGAGATGGATTATTTTAAAGCTCAGCATGCACAATCCATCTTTGAAGGCAAATTACTAGAGGATAGCTAAGGAACAAAGGAACTCACTTAGAACATTCAACTATTACAAAAGTGAACTTATGAAGACAAGGATACACCAAAGACAGCAGGAAGTGAAGGAGTTGCAGGAAGTATGAAATCCCAAACGGTTATACTTATCTTCACACGAACAGAAAGGTTTGAAATAGCATCCTCATCCATCATATCAACGGATCCATTATCTGAACAGAACTCAGAAAATGATGGAGAAAGAAGAACTCTTCTTAAAGACGTAGTTGCAGATCTCACTCTTTCTACCTAAAAAAGAATTGCCCATATGACCGTTTGCAAACCATAGATAACCCAAACAGTAAAATTAGTCAGCGATTCAAACAATACCACTTCATCCAATGGTTTTCCTTCAATCGGCTCCACAATTTCAAGGCAATTCCGAAGTTCAGTGTACAGTCTATACTTTTCAGCTTTACCCATGTACTGTGACGGAGATCTGAAATGAAATTATAACAAAAATGATCCCGTTTAAGCCATATTCACTAGCAGTAACTAGCATTGCCACATATCAGCATTGTAATCAAGAACTATTAGGTTCATATAGAGTTGATAAGAGCAATTATGAATCTGTTGGTTAAGTCATTCTTCGTGCACCATATAACTACAATTCAATGAACTTCCTTTTATGAAAAAAGAGACGAAGAATTATACTCTGAAACTGTTTTCAGGGCAGAAATAATGAACTCCCCTTCATATCGACCAGGTGGCTGTGAAGTCGGAACATCTATGGAAATCCAAAGAGCAGTTGTTTCTCTGAGCCAAGAAAAACACCTCAATGTCAGGAAAACAGTCGACTAAGTATTTCTGTACATCACAGAAGAAAAAAATCCGGAAATCTTTTATGGTGGGAGTACCCTGGAAGTAAGCTTATCTGAGTGATAGGAAGGTCAAGAGGCACAAGAGCATCGGGAACACCCAATATTGAAACCACCTTCCGCAATGTTATTGATTGTCCAATAAGAAGTCTGCCCAGTGCCCAATGTCAAAATCAGAAAGATACACATTAACACTAACAATCAAAATCTATTGAGAAATTTAGCTTAAAGAATTTACCGATCACCGGAGGTGGAACATAAATCAGTGCACTGAACCTGCACAACACCTGCATTGCCAGAACCACTCCAAGAAACTTTTGGACGTAGAGCAATTTGAACACTTTCTCTCTCATTTCTAGCTGCCAGTAGGTTTATCTTCAAAACAGAAATTGATGTTATAAGGTCGTGCAAGAAGACACCAAGCAGCATCCAATTAACTTACTAAGCTATAATAAAAATTCTGCTATATTCAAATCATTCAATACTAAGCTAAATCTGCATGTTCCAAGACATGATCCAGTGATCAATCTACATGCAGAAACATCAATAATTTGTATCACGGAAAATAAATCTTAAGAATATGCAAGCATCAGCATGTATACTTCTACACCATTAAGCACTAAATAACATGTACCAGCCACAACAAACAAGAGAAAAGCAATGTTAAATTACAGGTTCCAAATGTCGGGGCATTTCCTGTGGTCCAACATTCGCAGTGCTTGGCAAGCACCAAACGTGCACCAAATCAGCGGTTGTGACCTCCAAAGGATCGATCGATCCCTTGAGCGGATTCGGACCACCGTCAATCCATCCATACGCCGTCCCTCCTCCAGCGACGCCTTCAACAGGAGGCACATCAACGTCTTGATGATTCCCTCCTGAGTAATTCACGCGAATTAGGATACACTCTAAACTTCAATTACGAAAAAAAAAAAAAACTTCCAGAACCACCAAGTATAATCATACACATCACCTACGAAAAAGTAAATTCACTCAAATCTCGCTAACAGCTAACATCACCATAAAAACTAAATTGGAAACAAAAGGAGAGAAGAGCAGCCATAGTTAGCGACGAACCGGTGTTATCCATTTCGGCTTCGCAAAAGATCGGGAGATTGTATGATTCTGAGCTCTGGAAAGTGACAGGTTCGACTTGAAGTTAGAGAGGAATAATGTAAAGAATAAACTCCGTATGATTGGTAAATTCGACATTATAAAAAGCAATAATCATATATCACATGGGCTTGGATTTGGGCCGAGTGGCCTGATCCAGTCTAAAGTCTATAAGGTTGACTCGATTTAATCAAATTTTGAATTGAATTCAAAATTTCTAAATAATTCAAACTTAATTTCTGTTCAAAGCACCAATATCTCAATAATTATGTTCAAACGACGTCATTTGTTAATAGGGAAAACGATATCGTTTTCTGACACAATAAATATGAGTCTTGAGTGTCGTGCTTTATGTTTTCTTAATTTGGCTTTAGTAATAACAATATATTTTATTTTTAGTTATTTTTATACCAAGTTTTTTTAGTGAGTATATATTTATGTTTTTGAATTGAAAAATATTTATAACATAGAATAAATCCCTTATTAATTTTAAATTAATTAGTAAAAAAGATTAATGACTATTTAAATAATAACTTATATTCTTATATTAAAAATTATATTAAAATTACAAAAAATATTTTTCATATCATTAACTTAATTTTAAAATGTTAAAATAACCAAAAAATTATATTTTAATAATTAAGACTTATCTTTACTTGATTAATAGTTGTATTTGTTCATATTAAATAAAATTTTATTATTGATACGTAAAAAATAATATAATATGTTAAGTGACATATAATCTGAAAATTTATAATGCAATTCTCTTAAAATTTACCGGTGAAATATTTCACGATCTTAAACGTCTTAGTAAGAAAAGTCTTTTTCGATTTTTGTAATTTAACAATATAGCATGTCTTGAGTTTCTGTTATTCACCGGTCTTCTGACTAATGGATACCCGAATGATGTAAAATAAAATTTGAAATTTGAAATTTAGAGCATCTTCATTTTCTTATTAAGTTTCTTAATAACAACTAGGAAGTATAGTGAAACATTGGAGAGCTTAAATGTTCCTCTTATTCCAGCACCTGAAAATGATGGAATTGATCTTAATTGGCTTCGTCTATTTGACTGTTTACAAGCACACTCTCCCTTCTTTTTGGAAAACCTGTAGACTCCATGGTTGGATCCCTGAAAAGCTCTGAAGTTGGTGGTCTGTAATTAGGATCAACTGTGTTAACATCTGCAGAACTTGGTCTAAATGAAATTGTTGCTCCTCTTGGATACCGTGATGGTGAAATGTACCGGCCCCTCGATCGATCTCTCAAACCACCAGCTCTCGAGGTTGTAACGTCGGTACTTCTCGAAACAAAAGATCTGTCTCCCGAGTCTGACCCCATTAGAGCTCCTGTTGTAGCAGGTGGTCTGGAGCTGAAAGGATCATCTGATCCCCATGAGGTAAGTGCTTCCTTCTTCTTAGCAAAGAATTGCCAGGCTCCAAATAGGAAGATTAAGAAGAACACCACAGGCTGTGCCCATAACATTGTATTGAAATCTCCTTTTAAGTATTGGGAGATTAGATATGTACATACCCAAATATCCATTCCTAAGACCTAAAACAATCAGCTTTTCATGATCACTTCCTACCAAGGGTATTGCATTGTTCCTATCAAAGTCATCTTCAGTTGATTGGCAATCCAGAAACGATGATCTGATCTCATCCAAAACAGCAGAGAAAAGAAGGTGAGGTACACCAACTCTAACATAACGAGGAGAAGAAACATTATACACAAAAACCTTCTCAAGATTGACAACCAGCAAGTAACCTTTAATGGGTTGAATCGCAATTGGCCGATCAAATTCGACCTTCTTCTTTGATCGGATCCTGCATTTAAAGTTCATTACATCCCCCAATAACAGTATTTGTATCAGATCACCTTCTGATGTAAATCCATATGCTTTAGATCGTTCGGTGGCATCGAATGCGTAACTTCGAACAAGCGAATGATTTGAACCTTCACATTGAGATTCTCTAATGGTCATGGTCCTCAAATCCAATGAACCTGCACCACTCTCTGTCAAGAACAAAAGCTTCTGCTTCAAGAACGCCAATGGTTTGCTATCTGGCATAGCAGAACCATGAACGGTCCCATCTTCCCTAAAAACCCTGATCCTACCACTAACATCTGATGACAAAATGTATCTCAATCTCCCAACATGATGCATTTCCAAAATACTAATAGCAAAACCGTCACTCTCATCTTCACATTTACCAACATTTTCAACAAAAATCGAAGCCTTCTCTTCCCCATTTGAACTCTCATAAACTTTATGGATCAGTATGTCACCATTTTGATGCCCTGTGATCACAAAACTCTCATTCTTATTAACAGACAAGTAGGAAGTCATTGCAGTAATGGATGAATCCAACTTGGTGTGATACTCAACCAAAACATCCCCATTCCTCGACAACACATAAACCCTCCCTCGATCGTCCCCAACAGCAACATACTTGCTAAACCCCTCGTAGTCTCGAAGTGGCAAAACATCAATACAGGTTGCGTCAGAATCCAATTTCACAGTAGATACAAACTGCAACCTCTCTGACCATGAAGGACTAAACTTTGTAACTGAAACAGTCTCTACCCTATCCCCATCTCGAGTTTCCTCCATCTTTTTCCCTCGTACACTCTTACCTCGTTCTTGATTCTCATTCCTATCTAAAGTTACAAACTTTGGTGGAATCGCTGCCAACTTGAGCTCTAACTTTTCAACTAAATCACTGAGGTTCCTCACTAACTCTTCAAGTTTCTTCAACAAAATCTCTTGTGGGTTGGCTTCATGGTTAGGATGATGCTGGTTGTGTTCCTGTTCTCGATGGGTAGGGACTAAGTCTAAGCTAGAGTTTACAAAAGGTCTATCTGTAGAAGCCAAAATGAAGAGCAAATAAAGA
The DNA here is from genome assembly GCA_027563885.1 of Erythroxylum longipes. NCBI lineage: Eukaryota > Viridiplantae > Streptophyta > Magnoliopsida > Malpighiales > Erythroxylaceae > Erythroxylum > Erythroxylum longipes. Next base: position 2,397,602 of record JAOQMS010000006.1, on the reverse strand, counting down.
AAAATAAAGAACTTGCCTTGGTGGGAAAATGTTGCCATTGGGGAGAAACTTGAAAACATCGATTTTTCAGGGGATATTTATGAAGGTGGCGCGCGAGGAATCGTAGATCTTTGATAATCGAGTCCAGAGACTAGGAAAGATTTAGGCTTAGTCGGAGAGAGTACTGCGGTTAACATCCTCCCGAAATCAACATGCTGAAATAATGAAGTAATTAGTCAATAAATACTTATGTATTTAGAATTGTTATTTTGATAATTGATGAAACGTAAAAATAGGTGTTTTATAATTGTAATTACGGTTGCTGAAAAGAGATAAAATAAGTAAAAAATTCATTGATTTAATAAACTATTAATTGTTGTATAAATAATTAAACATGTAATATTGTTCATATAAATTTAAAATTATAAATAAGAAAATATTAAATTAAAATATAAATAAATAAATAAATTTAGTAAATAAAATATTTCATAAAAATATATTATTAGTCATATTATTAAGAGTATAATGGAAAATAATATTTGTAGTAAAGGTTTTTAATGGAAAGTAAAATTTCTACCATAGAAGCAATTTCCTACCGCAACTTTTTTTCAACTTATTGATTTATGTTGTGGCACCATATTTTTTTCAACCTACAATTATTTACCACAGATTTAAATATGTGACTATATTTAAAAACTGTAATAAATAAATACTTATATCTACGGTATAGCAAATTCAAACACAACCTTAGCAGGAATCTTTGGGCCTGTTTGGCAATCAGCTGATTGCATTAGCTGTTAGTTGATTCTATCAGCTATTAGCTGATAGCTGATTATATCAGCTGATTTGATTAGCAGATTGCATTAACTGTTTGTTAAAGATGTTTGATAAAATTAGCTCTTTAGTATCAGCTGTCTATGTGTAAAATGACTTATGAAGACATAACTTGAAAAAAAATAAGGGTATAAATATTATATATCTTAATATTTCGTTCACCTGTATTTTTTCATCATCTATAAAAAATTTACACAATTCTTTCTATTTTCATTTTCTAGCAATTGTTGTACATTAAAACTAACAAAAATATAACATGTGTAGTATTTAATTGCAACTTAATCAAAGATATAATTTAAACATCAAAATATTTCCCAATTACGTAAATGGAAGAATTGAAGGTTAGTTAGCATCACAATAAGTGGAAGAAGAAAAGTAGAAAGAATGTCCTTATTTAGGTAGAGTTGAATTATGTGATGCTCTTTTTTTTTCTTTAGCTACTGCGGCGGCAGATACATAAATAGAAAAGAGTGTAATTGAACTTTGATACATATAATTTTAGCTGTTGAATGAAAACGTTGATATATAGCAGCGTTTTCATTTTCAGCTGTTTACTTTCAACCAGCTGATGAAAAAATTATTCTCCAAACAATGTTATTGGCTGTTTGAAAAGTCAAACAGCCAAAATCAACCAATCAGTTAAAAAAATAGCTGATTAGTTAGTAACCAAACGAGGCCTTTGTCCGATTAACGAATATATGGTAAGAGAAGAGTAAGAGTTTTAGATCAGATGATAATGGATTTGACTTGGGTCCGTACAGTGAACGTGTGTTAGTGCAGGACACTAGGCTTTTCAGACTATACTTCGGTCCTAAGAATTTCTGTAGTGAGGAAGTAGTAAAAGTCGATGTCTACATTTATAGTAAAAATGGATGCAACTACCAAACCGACGATGATACGGAAAATGTTCTGAGAAACTTTGCTCGAATTCGGGAGCGAAGTTATTCGATCTGTTCATCTGAACAAGTTCCAAGGTTGCATCACTCGGAACATGACAAAACTTGTCTGTTACTGTTTTGGAGGAAATGGGAATACTGCTCCGGAATAGGAAGTATCTATTTTTAGCAAAGACGGTTTGTATTGCATCATTCGCGACATTTGCCACACCTCCAACAGTTGCAAATGCCTCTCAAATGTCGCCACCCACTCTTGTCTCTGAGCCTCTGTTCGATTAGATATGAACGAAACATAAACAACGTTTTATTACGGTCTGTTTGGTTACTGTCTCCAATATGCAGAGACGGAACGAGACAAAAATTTGGAGACAGAACAGAACAGAAATTAGAGACAGTGAACTATTTGGTTGTGATGGACAGAACAGAAACAATTGTCTCTGTCTCGAGGACAGAAATGTGTTTGATTGCAGGGAACAGAACATAAAAACAGTGACTATGACGAAAATGCCCCTATAGTATAATATGATTGGAAATATGTAATTTATTGATTATTTTATAATTGCATCAATATTTATTTTAAGTATATTTGTAATATTTTAATAACGATGAAATAATTACAATATAATTAATTAAATTATTA
>JAOQMS010000006.1:2358310-2377968 GCA_027563885.1 Erythroxylum longipes | reverse complement strand
AAATTTAAAAATTTCAGGGACTATTTTATAAATATAAAAAATTGCCCGAAACGGTACCCAGTATTGACCGGTACCGGTACAGTACCGTTTCAGAACTCAATCCGGTACCGAATCCGGTACGGTATTCGCAACATCGGAAAACCACAAATTTTTAAGAACACGATCGTTTTGCGATTTGGATCTTTTATTTTTTTAATTCTAAAACTATTTTAGGATTTAATTTTTTAATGCACCCATACTTCTTGATGCTATTTTTTATTAAATGAGTAAATAATGTAATATGACTTAATTAGGGGTTAATTGATACAATCTTTGTTATGTTTCTGTTACATACACACAACATTAAGTAGTTTAGGAGATGTAATACTCGCAATTGGGTTAATTCTACTTATGTATAGAGTTAGATTAGTGTTTTTAAAACTGGACTAAAGTTTAAATCGATAAGGCAAGAAATTTAAGATTTAAAAGATTAAACCGATATTAGACTTTTATAAAATTAGTTAAAGATTTAATATAATTGAATAATTTAAAATAAAATTGAATGGAATTATTCTTAATTTAAAGTTTTTAATAAACTAATTAATTTTTAATAAAAAGTAAATTGAATTGAAAAATTAAACCGATTTAAAATTTTCACGGTTAAACTGTCTGAATCAATTCAATTTTTTAACCCTGATTACTTGAAGTTTGAAAAATTGTTCGAACTTTTTTTGTATAGATCTCCCCTAAATTAAGAATCAATGGTGAATGTTTGTTTCACAAAGATGTATCTCAATTATATAACTGGATTACAAGACACAGAAACAAGATTAAGATTAAGATTTAACAAAGAAGGACGAAACAGAGGAAGGTTCCCTCCTTCTCCATATCCATCTTTTCGGTTAAACTCTCTGGTTGTTGTGTTCAGATTATGTTTCTCTTTACAAGAGGCTCACTGAACAATATCTCCCAAATTTCAGAGAATACATGGACGATGACTCCATAATACCGCCTGGAATTCAAGGACAAAAAGCACTGCAAAAGCTCCTCCAAGTCTTTACCCTCGTACATTTGCTTCTGTAATATCATATCTAACATAGACTTCTTAAAATCAATATATGGATTCTCAGATATTTTCATCACTGCCACACTCCCTCTCATCTTCCCTGTACCACCTGTGCTCGATGACGATGACCCTTTTCTTGTTTTCGACATCCGAGTTCTCATTCCCGAGAAACTCTGCACATTATTGTTAATAGCTTTCTTCTTTGTTGGGTTGATTACTTGCTTCACTGAGTTGTTGCCTTCGGCCCCTAATGAATAATCATACGAAAAGCCTTCTTCAGTCTCTTCAGTTTCGTCATTTGCTTTGGTTTCTTCAGACTCTCGAATGAAACTAAACTCGTCATCAGTAGACAAAGAACGTCTTCTCCTGTTTTTGTTCTTATCCACTATGTTCTTTGTCGATGTTAGTTTAACTGGTGAAACGTGTCCTTCACTACCGTCACAAAACAATGAACGTCGTGTATGAAGGTAAGCTTGAAGTGGAAACCCGCCAATATTCTCGTCTGAACAGTACTGCGGCGACTGTGAACGTGAGCTGGACCGATATCCCGCTTTCTTGGAACACCCTTCAGGACGCTTGAAGCCAACATGTGATGATGATGATGATGATTTAGGCTTGTTGCTACTATTCGGGGTTATTACAGAAGAGGGTATTCTCGTGGATCGACAGAACTGCAGTGAAGTTATGGCACGAGAGAGCTTGAGCTTTAGACGTGTAGACATTTTCTTGTTCAGTTCTTGTGGTGGTGAGTTGAAAATGGATATTAGTGTGATGATTAGAGAGAGGCGGAGAGAATTTATGTACGTAAAAGGTATAATATAAATATGCATTACGCAGAGGCCGGCCATGAAAATTATAGAGTTTAATTAAATAATTAAATAGAAAATCTGTCAACAACTCCTAAGTCATTGGAATGATGACCAAATCCGAGTAATGACGCCAAGTTTCTAAAAGATGTGCTTGTTTGTATTCCAAAAGTCATGTTTCACCGATTTTGCAAATCTATAAAATATTTCAATTTTGGATTTAGCTCCTTACTAAGCTTAATTTCAAGTCATTTAATGGAAGCTAGTGTCTGGAATTTTCTGTGAAAAATTCTTTCAAGTTCGAGTTACTTGAATTTGAATTTTTAGGTTTGAATCTAAGTTTTAATCTGATTAATTACTATTCGGTCTATTATCTATTGTCTTTAAGAACTTAGCAGAAAAAGAGAGAGATTTAAAATGAACGAGGTGATTTAGAAAGATACGATTCTATTAGAATTTGCCGAAGACTTAACTCTCGATTAAAAACTTTGGTAAATTAAGACACGTGTAAAAGATCCAACGTAAAGAGGTCATTCTCTTTATCTATAAGTCTTTTCAACCATTTCTTTAATTCTTATGTCTTATATTTAGCCTAAATATTTTTATAGTATTTTCTCCTTAAAATTTTTTATTTAACACTTTAAAATATTTTTATCATTATTTTATTAATTACTAGGATTTTATTTTGATTTTGAATTTCCGTATTCTTATTTTATTCTATCAATTATTTTTAAGATAATTATTTGTTTATATGTTTGTCTTTTATTTTCTTGAAACAGTTCTCAATTTTTTTTTAAGTCAATCGAAAATAATCTCTGTACTAATTAAGGTTCTGTTTGATTTACGGGTTGGTAATGGAACGAGATGGAACGTAACACACTTTTATCGCTTAGTTGAAGATTTCATAATAGAATAGAATGGAATGAAACGGAATGAGATGGAAGCGGAAGGTTTTATGTTACGTTCCATTTTATCATAAACAGTGAAAATAATAATCCTCCGATTCGGGGGAGTTTAGGATAGAACGTAAACTAATAAATACATACTACCTAATATACCTTCAATAATTTTTCTTAATACCAATTATTTTTTCTAACCCTAATTTCCTTTTTCCCATACTCATTTGTTGTTGTCCACAAGTTTATCACACACACAGATATCTATTATGGTGCACAAGCTTCTCATTTCCAGACTTCTCTTTTCATTCTCCGTGTTCTACCACTTCTTCTTCGTTGTTTATTAAAATTTTTATTATTTTAAAATAGAAAATATAAAAAATCATTCAAGTCACAATCGTGACTTTTTAATTTCACATGATTTCTGTTTTAAAGTTATATAGTTAAACCTCTTGTAACAGCCATTTTAATATGAGGAGTATGATAATCATTTATTATACATTACATTTCATTCCATTCATATTCCAAACAATATTTTACTACATTACATTATGAACCTTTCTATCTTTCCTAAACGATTTTTTCACTATATTACATTATGTTTCATTATAAATTGTTTAGTTTCGTTCATTCTATTTCATTAATTAATATCCAACTAAACAAGTCCTAAGGATAAGGTTGCGTACTACTATATCTTCTCAGACTCCACATCTTAGTGAAATTTATAATAAGATATTACTATTGATTATAAATCGAGTCAAAACAAATTTCTCATCCTTAAAACTAGTTCTAGAAAAGCAAGCAAGCTATATATGAACATCAATTAAACCTTGAAAAAGTCTAAGACACTATATGAAAAGAAGGATATTAAACAACTAGAAAGTGTGCTGTCAACCAGACTTGTTATACGAGACTATGTCTCATTTATTTAAAATGGTAATTAAAACTGTCAGAAAACCTCTTCTTTTGTTTTTTTTCCCAACTTTGACAAAATCAAAAAGAAAAGGGACAAACAAATTTAGATTGGACACAGTTACAGCTTAATGGGTTCAGCCATAATCATCGATCATCGTCAAATGTTTCTGAAAACACAATAACGATAATAAATTCTGAGCTCAAAAGATGTTTACAACATAATACAAATTACACTATGACCTTTTTGAAGCATTTAAATTGTGTTTTGACATTTTCAAATTAGAATATATCTTAAATGGACGAAAAATTTGATGGAGTTAACTCTCTGTCAATTATTTATAATACTGATATGATATTATTCATATATTTTTTAAATAAAATTTTAATCAGAACATAAGTCTCACAGATACATGACAGCGGAGTCTACTGATTATACATTTCAGATATTAAGTCTCACTTTTCAAGTAACAATGAGGTTCTTATTTATATATTTTAGGCAATAAATTTTACTTGCTATGTGACAATGAAACTTACTTTTTATTTAAAAATAAAAAATAATGTTATGTTAATATTAACATTGCTCTTAACTGATGAAGAGCTAATTTAGTTAAAATTTTCATTCACTTAGAATATGTTTTGAACGATTACAAAACATTGAAATTCAATTTGAATATTTCAAAATGTTAGAATTTGTTCCGTATTTTATTGCAAACGTTGAGGTTTAAAATGCATTTTTAGTCAAAATTCTGAATCTAAGCATCTAATATTGCAAATTCCTGATTGGAATATTTTGAAGCAAAATAACAAATTAAGTTGAGACTAAAATATGAAAATTGATGTTATGTTAGTGTCGTTTTCAGGCTAGTCCTTACATAATTCGATAATTTTTCATGTCGTTTTCATTGTATTTAATAATTCAAAAAATATTTATATTAAATAAATTATATAATATATCAAGAGATAGGATTTAATTCAAATCCAATGTATTTAATAATTAAAAAATTATTTATATTGAATAAATTATAATTCAAATCCAATGCATCATTCGATGCAAAAATGTCTTAGGCTCCAATTTCATACCAACGCCACTATTCTTTCAACCCAAATCAAAAGGAACTTAAATCTAAATAAGTAAATATATGTAATAATTTGTAAGTTGCATACCTCAAATAATATGATAAAGGCCTTATTTGGTAAATAATTGATCAACTGGTTTTTGGCGGATTGAAAGATATTTGGTTATTTGATTATATCAAACCATTGATAATTATGTTTGGTAACCAACTGATTGAATTGACGGATTGAACTCAATCCACTGTTCTCTAGCAGCTGAGAAATTAAAAAGCAAAAGGATGATTGTACTCAAATTTTATTACAAATTACTAAAGCTGTCGCCTTTTATTATTGCTTTCCCTTCACCAAAGACTAGTACCTAAACTTCAACTTGATTAATATGGAAAAAGAAAATAGCAGCAGCAGCAGCAGTAGTAGTAGTAGTAATAATAATAATAATAATAATAATAATAATTATATGTTCTATATTTTGCATTAGAGTTATAAACTTAATTTTTGTGAAATTAAATATCTAAAATCTAAATTCTTATGAGAATATTAAAAGAAATACTAAGATATAATATTCATGTCCTTATAAATCTTTTTTTAAAGTCATGTCTTCATAAATCATTTGGCATATAAAGAATTAATACTAAACAACTAATTTTACTAAACATCTCTAAATAAATAGTTGATATTATCAGCTGGTCAAATCAGCTGATATAATTCTCTATTAACCACTGATAAAATCAATTAACAGCTAATACAATCCTTTGATTGCCAAATAGGGTCAAAATATAATTGAAATTGCTTTCATTGAAGTTTTTATCAAGATAAAAGTCTTTATAAGTTAATATAAAAAAATTTAATCAAAATTTTAATTAATTATTCTTGAATCAGTAATTTTTTAATCCTGAATTAATGTTGTTTTTGCACTAGATTAAAAGTAGATAATAAATTAAACATTTTGGCCTTTTAAAATTGTTTTAATTTAATACCAAACTTTTTAAAATTTTCAATTTAGTAATTATTTTTTAAAGATTTGTATAAGTTTGTCCACTAAATATCACACGTATGTACATTTATTAATTACATCAATCAAACAAATGTTTTAACCATATTTATACTAATTTTAAAAGGTTAGTCAACAAATTGTTTTTTAAATTAGGTACTAAATTAAAAAAATTAAAATTAGACACCTTTAAATATATTATCTCAATATTGAAATTATAACGTTGTAAGAATCAAGATCCTTACATTTCACATGCATTTTGACTAAATATTCACCCAAATCTCTAATCACTTCAACTTACTTTCCCATGTTTGTTAGAAGTTAGGTATGAAAGTCCTGTTAAGGGTGAGATTTGAAGAGGTCCAAATATACACAACTTTATCCTTAATTGATAAAGAAATTATTTTCGATAAACTCACATAAATAAATAATACGCAACCTTTAATTTATCACTCCCCAAGTTTGTCATCCTTCGCGTATTATTTGATTTATTAATTTTCACTTAATTTATCCATGGCCCAACATCATATTTATAAAATAAACGTATATGCTATTTATAAGAATCTAGATATATACAGAGAGAGTCTTTGAGCAATTGATAAAAGTTGTTCCTTTGTGACGATAAGATTACAAGTTCGCATCACGAAAATAACCTTTTTGTAAAAAGTTATAAAGGAAATACTGCATACATTGATAACTCTCCTCTAATCCTCGCATAGAGGGAAACTTTGTGCATGGAGTTTGTTGTCTCTTGACTTTATATATAAATTAATCAAATAATAAGATTATTTTGAACTTTTAAAAATCATTAATTTTAAATAAGTAGATAAGAGTTGAATCATTATCAATAAACTTATAAGCAATCAAATCATCACACCCATATGAGATATTACAATTATTAATCAAATTCAATAAGAAATGTGATTAATATTGGTTAGGAAAGGAAGTTTAGAGGTGGCAAACAAGAATTACATTTCTAAAGTCAAAATAAAGTTTTGATGCCTAACAATAAAAATTATCACAATCATCATCCTAACAAAATTTGTTTTATTTATGTAATTTTGCATGTACAGTTGAGTCCATTCAATTTTGTGATAATTTTAATCGATATTAAATTATTATAAAATCCGTTAAAGATTGAATAAAATTAAAAATTTTAAAATATGATTGAAAGAGATGTCCTTATCTATCGAAGAATTTGAAGTTTAATTAAAAATATTGTTAAATAAAAATTAATTAATTTATTTTAGCTTATAAGAAATTATTAATTTACGAAAATTGATAAGTTAATTAATAAACTGATTAGTTTTTAACAAAGGAAATTATTAAAATAAATTGAATCAAAAAGTTAAAAATTGATCGATTAAAAGTTTTTACAATTGAACTTATTAAATTGGTTGAGTTTTTTTAATTATTGTCCTGTTTTTCAACGGTGATGCATTTATATTGCAAAGATGCGGCCAGAGGCCTAATACCCCACTCTTGCCTGTACACCAGAATCAAATTGCAAATACATACAAAACCCTAGTTCAGTTGAAAACCCCGATCTAAGTGCAGTACACTGCTTTATTCTTTGAGCCGCTTTGTTACGTAAAATTTTCCTTCTGGCTTCCCTCCAGTATTCATCACTTCCTTAAATTCGAATCGATAGGCTCTATACGAAACACAAAGTTGGGATCTTTCTACTTCATGAGAAATGTTTGTTTATGGTTTAGGTCCTGTATTCGATATGATTCATGGGAAACACAAAGTTTGAATCTTTGAGTGTTAAAATACTAGAAAAGATGTATTTGCTTGTCTGGGTCTCTGAGTTTATGTGTGTTTGAGTTTTGCATTTGTTTACCTACTCCTGTTATGGCAGATTTTGAGGCACTAAATCCCGAGTTACAATGAGCATTATCGACTATAAATCTCATATTTCCAGTTTTTCAATTCACTAAATCCCGAGTTACAATGAGCATTATCGACTATAAGATTGATAAAGACTTTAGGAGAGTCATATTCTAAAAGTTAACTTGTGAGTATGGAGAGTTCAAAATCCTTATAAATCTCACGTTAACTTTGTGTTTAATTAATGCGGGATCCAAGTCTTATACCTTGTAATTGGATCAAACCGTAATATTAGTCCCCATACAAAGACCAACGTTCTCATTGTTCGTTGGTCACGGCCATGTTGATCATGACTCACACTTCTAGATCATTAATCTATGGGTTACCACTCCGAAATCTTTATTGGTCATGATCACGTTAGTTACGGCTGACACTTAATTGATAAGGACTTTAGGAGAGCCACACTCCAAAAGCTAGCTTGTGAAGATAGAAAGTCTAAATTTTTTATAAATCTTACATCAACTTTATATTTAATTATGTGAGATCCAAGTCTCATACTTTATAATTAAGTCAACCTGTAACATTGATCCCTCCATAATGACCAGCGTCTTCGTTGGTCATAACCATATTAGTCACGGCTGATACTTTTAGGTCACTAATTCATGGGCCATTATTTCAAGATCTTTGTTGGTCACAGCTGACACTCCTAAGTTATCATTGTGGGAGTCACTACTCCAAGACCGACTCTGATATAAATTTTGATAAGGATATCGAGAGAGTCAGCGAGTCACACCCCAAAAGCACTCAGATTTATGATTTTATGGTTCAAATGGTGGAGTAAGCTTCTGTCTCGAGAGTCTACAGATTTGGTGGAGAAGTTCAATTAGTGGAGTAATCTTCTTTCTCGAGAGTCTGCAAGAAATTGTAAATTTGATAGAATAAGCTTCCAATTATAAAATGATTGTAAATAATTAAAATTTTTGAAGAAGATAATTGGTAAAAATAAAGAAACTAAAATTTATAAATGTTAATCATATTTAATTGACATTTATTAATACTTTAAATCATTAACTTAAAATTTTAATTTATTTAAAATATGTAATTTATAAATTATCATGTCTACTAGTTTTAAACTTTCACCTATAAATTTGGTAGAGTAAGCTTTTGTTTTGAGATTTAATAAAAAATTATAAATTTAAAATGTATAAAAAGATTGGAAATCACTTTAAAATTTCCAAAGGGGATAATTGATAAAACAAAGAAATTAAAATTAATAAATATCAATTATATTTAATTTACATTTTCAAAATTTTATTTAATTTTAAACTATTAAATCAACCAACTAATTTATTTAAAATATATAATTTATGAATTATTACACAAGAACACACACATATATATGTATAAAAAATAATAAGACTGCGTACTATGATGTCTGTCAGGCATCCTCAAAAAGATTTCAATTGGATTATATAATTTAACAATAAGTCAAAGTACTTATGAAATGTGAACATATTTACGCGTACTACCCGACCCCTCTTTCTGTCGGTACTTTGGCTAATCCTGTCAAACGACTTTTAACTACATATAGAAACACAACTCCAACTGTTCCATGACTTTACCAACTTGCTTTTCAAGTACCAAGTTGCATTTACTCCTGAGGAATTCTCCGATTCTCTCTGATCACTTCCCTCTGCAAAACAAAGTACCGTACCAAATCCAAGAACCCAGGAAAATGAGAGGAAACGATGCACCAACAGTCGTATCAATTCCATCAGCAACAGCCACTTCAGGTGTAAAGAAAGTGAGCTCAGAGAGCAGCTTTTCCTTCGCTAAAAATGGCTACAAGTTCTGGGTATTGACTGCTATTCTCCTTCTCGCACTATGGTCCATGGTCACCGGCTCTGTTACTCTCAAATGGTCCACGGGTAATCTCACGCATCTCTCAGAAGACCCTGACTTCCCAACCCATGATGATCTCGATGTCCTCGTACGGTCTCTCTGTTCTTGTGATCTCGTTGATCATGAGTTTGTTTTCATTTTAAAGATTCATTCTTATGTGTAAAGACTTGAGCTTTTGTGTTTATGGGTGGTTAGGAAGTAGAGGAGAAGGAAAAAGTGGTGAGGCGTATGTGGGACGTGTACACACACAGCTCGAATATTAAACTGCCTAGGTTCTGGCAAGAGGCTTTTGAAGCTGCTTATGAGGCCTTGGTAAGCGAAGTAGCTGCTGTGAGGAAAGAGGCTGTTTCAGAGATAGCCAAGATGTCTCTTCGCTCCATCAATCACGAGAGACTATCTTTTGAAACAACAATTGTTAGTAACTAACCTCTCTGCTTAAACAAGTTCTGGGAAATGGGTTATGAGTGTCATTGGTTATGGAGTTGATGGAACTGGTCAATTCATGTCTTTGATTTCGGTTTCACTTTTTTTTTATGGAATTTTGATTCTAAATTTTAAAGTCACCTTCCATGAACATGGTTATCGACCTGTAAAGGTGATGATTCTGTTCATAAAGTTGTTCTCTTTTTATTTTCCTACACCAGATTTCAACTGATTTCTACTCAAAATTCCGTATGCTTTTTCTGATTCTATTTTCTTCTGCATGCTGTTCATGTGGAGGTGAACTCTTCTCAATTGCATATTATCTTTGTGGTTGTCTTCATTTAATTATCTAAATCAGCCATTAAACTCATCTCTTCTCTTGGATTCCTTAGTTCCATTGCAAGTTTGTAACATAAAAGGGAAAAAAAGAGGACTTGATGAAGCATTTCTTGATCGATCTTGATACTCTTCTCAATCATTCTGCTCTATATTTTAACGCGATCCGATTGTGTCAAAAGTTATTTGATGTTGGTGATCTACAGAAGTATGAAATTTGTGGTCTCATGACATGATGTGCATATAATACAGGATGGATGGAAAGGAAAGGAGCACGAGAGACCATGAAAAGGGGAAGAAAGTGGGAGTGGTAAGTATAGCCAAACCCAGTGACAAGACTCTCCACTGATGTGTTTCACCATCCAATGAAAGGTCCTCTTCTTTCACCAAGTTGGCAGGACAGTGTCTCCGATCATTGGGTTTATTTTTGTGGTTCCGGTGGAATAATTTGTCACCGAAAGTATGGGTAGATTTTATATGCGGGTTTCGATCATTGGATTTAGTTTGTCCAGGATGAGAGGTGGAAATTGGTGATTGCTTGTTGTAGTTTTAGGTCGTTTTCCATTTTTCAATCCCCTTTTGTGGAAGCAAATTGATGAATTGATAATGAAATAACATCAGGTTTGACACCTGACAATGACCTATCCTTCTAATTTCTTTTTGTTTTACAGAAATCAAAACGCGTAAGACTTGAAAAATTATATCAAATTTGAGGGGTTATCAGATTTTCTTTTATTTGAATGAACTTAAAACAGGCGAAATACTCCATGCATTAGCTGATTTGGGGCATAAATTAGGGTTAGATTGATACTGTGAATAATTTAACACAGGAATCCAACACCTGGAAATACACTAACAAAATTGCAAGAGCAGATTCAACAAGTACTGCTGCTGCTGCGGCCGCCGCCTCCTTCCCATTGAGGGAGCAAAAACTCTTTTAGGAGAAAAACATTTACACCTCTTTCAGCTACATAGATATTTACAGGCACCTCTCGAAACCGAGAACTGTCCTAGTCATCCACCGACTGGATCTCGCCCATCATGATCCTATTACTGACAACATTGAAACCCAAAACTGAAGGGCTAACTTTCTTCCCTTTCTTTCCTTTCTTCTTGCCTCCTCCCTTTGAGGAACTATCTGCCCCATCAGCAACCTTTCGGTCAGAATCATCAGTGCATGCATTGTCGAAATTCATGTCTCGAGCAACTAATCCGGTCACCTTCTGATCATTCCGAATTTGGAAGGCGATTTCAAGTACATCTGCTGGCAACAACTCTTTATAGTTTAGGAATTTGTCAATGAACTCGTAATCAGGGTCGAAGGAACCAAGGTTTTCTATCAAAAGTGTCTCGGCCTCTGATCTGGATTGCTTCAAGCAGAACTCTAAAAAGCTTGTGTCTACAGAAGCATAACATACAAACAAAGGAAAAACTTTTAGAAGATCAAGCTTTAACAGTCAAACAGCAATTAACTCTACGAAATGACCCAGTATATTTAGTTACATATTTTGAAATTTAACACAAGGAAACATGCTTGCATCGCGTTCTTTAGAAGCAAAGATGCGACTTGTAAGGTTATAACCCGTTTCAAGTAAATGTTGGGATAGCACTTGGTTCATTTCACTCGTGACAAATTGTAGGAAACCAAATTAATTGAAAATGTAAATAAACAAGTAAAAACTACCTTTAGACCCAACCAGTCTAACCAACTCACTTTGACACCAATCTCTGAAGTCCATGGCCTCTGCAAAAGAATAAAAACATATAGGATGATTCGACCACGTATATAAGAATACATTAACAATCTAACAGTTCTTTACCTGAATGTTTGCTCGGTGCATCTTTCTTTCCTCGATGTGATGACTGAGCAGAAACGGACAAGGACGAAAGAGAATGATCAGCAGTCCTCCTATTCCCTGACTTCTGTCGGCCTAATGACCCAACAGGAGCTGCTTTGATCGGAGTGTTTTTGGTCCCCCAACTGCCTTCACTTGCAAGATGTGGGAACTCAGACCTGCTTACAAAATGTCATGCATTTAGGAGGGGAATAATGTCAATTTCAAGCAACAAGAAGAAAGACGTAATGGTAATATAAACAAAAGATACAGATCATACTGCTCGGTCTCTTGTTTGGATTGATCAATTGGACCCCAAAATAGATCATCATCCTGCTTATGTTTTGGCTGATAAGTAGATTTGGTTTTGATCTGGATTGGAGTAGCAGTCTTGGCGGGAGAGGTAGACAGGGACCATGAAGAACCACTCCCATGGCCAGCTTGATTTGGCAGGGGCTTTTGTGGAATTGGTAATTGATTCTGAGGCTGGATTGTTGTCTTCTTCTCCTGCTCTTTCAAAATGTACCTCAGTGAAGTGGGTTTCAGAGCCTTCTTGGCATCTGTAGACCATGCTGGTGAAGGCGAATCGTCTGCTGGCTCTCCCTTCCAAAGGAAAAAATCTCCCAAAGAAGGACCTGATGGAATCATAGGAAAAACTTCTTTTTCCTGTTGGGTTTTGATCTGGATTGGAGCAGCAGTCTTGGCGGGAGAGGTAGACAGGGACCATGAAGAACCACTCCCGTGGCCAGCTTGATTTGGCAGGGGCTTTTGTGGAATTGGTAATTGATTCTGAGGCTGGATTGTAGTCTTCTTCTCCTGCTCTTTCAAAATGTACCTCAGTGAAGTGGGTTTCAGAGCCTTCTTGGCATCTGTAGACCATGCTGGTGAAGGCGAATGGTTTGCTGGGTCTCCCTTCCAAAGGACAAAATCTCCCAAAGAAGGACCTGATGGAATCACAGGAAACACTTCTTTTTCCTGTGGCATGGGATGGGACTTTTTACCTTTCTCAAGGGGAATTGAACTGATAGGCATCTCAGCAGAACTACTGGGCACTACAGCCTTAGCTCCAGTACCCTTTGCCTTGGCCGATTTTTTACGACTCTTGTTTGTGTCTTTTGCCTCGATGAAGTTGCCATCATCAATAGAGTCCACATTTGCAGTTTTAACCTGTCGGTTAGTTGAGCTAGTTATATTTTCTGCCACCTCTATCTCTCTAAACTCAGATTTTGCCAGAACATCTTCCGCCAATATATCATGTAGTTGGTTTTTCTTGCTCTTTGAACTTGGTGAAACTTCTGGTTTATTGACAGTCAATTCAGTAGCATCTCTCTGGTTTTCTCTAGAAATTTTAGGGTCTAAATTTGCAACAACTCCCATCCGAGTAGACAAGCTCATGGAGTCGACAGTGGTTGTTATTTCAGAAACAGCCAATTCTTCCTGTGCCTTCTGCTCTTCCAGTTGAATTTCCAACAAAGATTTTGGTTTGAAACCAGAAGCAGGTTTCCAAGCTCTTTGGCCTGGTTGTATTAGTGCATGCTGCAATGAGACAGGCTCAATGAGCTTTGGCCCACTCTTGCCTTCAGTTGTTTCAATATGATTTATTTGCATACTTGTAGGCAATGCACCTTTCAATTGTTGGGAATCCATGATTTCAGAAGAAATGCCAGACTTCTTGTTTTTCGTCTTCAGAGGCGGCGTCCCACAAACATTTATTCCTCTTCCATCAGAGGATGCCACGTTGGTGTGACCAAAATTTAACCCTTCTGCTTCTAGTTGCTTTGATTGCTGTAAACTGGATCCCTTTGACACTCCTTTTGCTTGTTCAGAAGAGTTGTTCAACTTGGCTAATTTCTGTTTTTTGGATTTCTTCTCAGTTTTTCTTGACTCACGAAGTTCATTCTTCACTTGTGTCACAGAAGAAAGTTCATCAACGGATATTGCTTTTTCGCCCTGCATCTCATTATGAGATTCATCCACTTGAACCTCCAAACCAGTAGCATTCTGAAGCTTTAAGATTTTAGTGGCAGAAACATCAGATGATGCTACAGCAACAGAGTTTCCATTAGATTCGGGATGCATAGGATCAGCAGTTGCCTCAGATGCTGCCAACGTTTCTGTTTCTTTGCCACTCCAAATGTCTTCTGATGGCTGCCTTAAAACCGGAGCATGAAATTCAGAAACCTGGGCAGGTTCCTGTATAACAGAAGACTTATTTGAAGATTTGTTCATGACCCCTTGCAAATCTCCACTTTCGGTAAAAGATGAAGGTAGCATGGATTCGTTTTGATGGAGAGAGTCAATTTTTTGGGGAAGATCAGAAATGTCCACATATTCTCCATGGACAGGATGAAGAGAAGACACTTCGGTATCAACAACATAACTGACATCCTGGGTAACTTGTAAAGGCATATTCATGAAGCTGGTAGAGGTATGCTCATCTTGAATGTTTGAAGGTGGCAGCGAAGAACCAACCTGAAACAATTCTTGTGATGGTTGCAGCCAAGGACCCCCATTTACTGTAGGTAATGGAGCCGTTTGCAAATGCCCAAATGTTGGTTCACCAAATTGCTGGTTCAAGCGATGCTCTGAAAGAACCTGAGAAAGCAACTGTTGTTGCCGCAACATCTGTTGGTGCTCCTCCTGTTTCTGATGTTCCTTCATTAGCAAAAGTTTATTTAGCATTGGTAACTGCTGCATTGGAAGAGGAGTCTGGGAATGTGACTGCAACAAGTACTGCTGTTGCAAAATATTCAGCAATTGTGGATCTTGTGGTAAACCGGAGGCAAGTAACTTCTCGGCTGCCAAAAGACCAGATGGATTATCTACAGCTTGGCCAAGCATGTTTGTTAAAGAGGACAGGTTCTGTGGCTGCAGACTCTGTTGTTGACCAAAATGAATTTCAGAAGGAAAATTCTGAGCTTGATGCACATCAATCTTATCCTTAACTGGGTCCAGGCCACCCTGTATAGGAAGATTAGACCAACCAGTTACAGTATTATTCATTCCAGTGCCAGGCTGGTCAGATAGTCCTTGGAGGATGGTCATCAAGTCAGTATTCTGAGAATGAGGAGGCTGATGCAGATTTTCATTCATTGAGGATATGACTTTTGGGTGAAGGAGTGAAGATTCAGATAGAATCTCTGGCCTTGATACCATTGTTGATGTATCCGCGCCAGCCCAATAAGGATTGGGTAGTGATCTCTGCCGTTCGAGTGCTATTCTCTTTGCCAAAAGGAGGGTATCATTCCCACCATCAACTCTCAATAGAGGCACATTTACGGTATTATTACCAATAAATCCTGGCAAACCTACAATTTTCACGTAACCACACAATCCATTAGCCAGAAGACAATGACAGAAAAGAAGAGAAGAAGAGCTAGCATGTCAATGTAACAAATTTAAGGTAAGACACCAACAAAAAAATCCTAGCAATGCAAGGAGAAAAACGACAATAAGAAGTATACATATGTAAAATAAAGGATCAGAAAGAATTAGAGGTACATCAACCTTGAGAAGAATTACTTATATTTGTAGACATTAGTGACTCCAAGAATCTATTTTCCGCCTCTGTTGTTGAACTAGATTTATGCATTGGTTCATTTTTCATCATATCTGCCAGCTCATTCTGCTTTGCCATGCCAAAACCAGGGGGTGGTCTAGCCTTAGCTCGTAAGTGAGGCATAACGTCACCAAGTAATAAAAAGGGTGCATCCTTTGGTGCAGTTACAAGGCGAACTTGTAAATCTATGCCAAAGTATCCAGCCTCAAACCATCCAATTATATCGCCCCCAGAAAAGGGACCTTGAATTTCACCCTGAGGATCTTTGTAGCAAAGAATTAGGTTCTCAGGAGAGGGGGGTGGGAGTTTCTTGCCCACTTGTTCTTTATCAAGACTTATAGACGACTGCCTCATCATTATGGAATTCTCACTGCTTTGCCATTTTGCTTCATCTTTGGAGAATGATGGATTAACAAAATTACTCTCCCACTGATTCTCTAGATTCTTCTGAGGCTGAGTCCATTCAAGATCAGAGTTTCTAGACCTAATATCACTTGGAATCTCTCTCCAATCAATGCCCTGCTCTCCAAGTGAATGGGCCCGCCATGGAGTGCCAGGATGGACAGGATTAGTCGCCTGCATTGTATATTGCCTACCAGTATGAGCTTCACCAACCTTTTTGTGAGGACCAGTAACTTCCCTGATAGCTGCAGAAAATGATCTCAGGCATATTCAATTTTCAAGTGAAGTAAGTTTCTCACAAAGAATATTAGAAAATATAGATACATGTGGGCAGAATGCAAAAACAACCACCACGATACCAGGAAACTCAAACAAAAGACAATTGAAAAGAGTAAAAAGAACATATATAACTTCATCCAATTCTGATGAAAGTAAATAACAATATTTTGAAAAAAAGCAAGTCCAATACATAAAACACAATGTTGTTGACCAAGTCTTCTATAAAATCAAATTATTTTCAGGTGATCAAATGATTCAAAGCAAACTGCAAAATCAACTAACAATTACCTTCTCCTTTGATTTTGTCATCTGCTTTACATTCCTGCATGGTTTGTTGTTTGGAGTTAGACTGCTGATATGCCTCTCCATCAGTATATCCTCTCTCTGCATGATTTTCATAACCAGCTTTTGAAATGTCGTCTTTAGCATCCTCTACTGACAGTGATGCATCATCTCTGCCGCCTGCTCGAAGAAGAGAACCATAAAATAAATAAATTTCTCCAGAATGAGCACAGAAATGCAGAAGTAACTTTGATAAGTCAATACCAGTTGTGACTCGTCTTGAAGGAGTGGACTCTATAGTGCTCCATCCGATAGGTCCTTCCTTCGATAATTGTGGAGCACCACTGCTTACTAGTTCCCCTTTATCAATTTCATCCAAGACATCCTAGTCAAACAACAAAGAGCGTCAAATCATTAAGTATAAGAAACTAGGAAGCATTTACAAAGCCAATGGTGAAAATTACCATTTCTTCAGGATTTGGAGTACAGAGTGCAAGTGGCTCCAAGGGTTCTTCCTGTGTAAGAGAAGTAACTTGTACAAACCCATCCAAAAGCTTGCAACATGATTTCATGTCTATCATGCGGTAAACATCTAGTAACTTTGTCCGATTATACTTCAGAGGTCCATTTTCACCCTTGTCTGAAATGGCTCCCGAAGATTGAGGCTGAATTAAACTGTTCATAAAGTTTCCACCAGAATTGGCCCTTCCGCGACCCATAGAAAACTTAGAATTATTTTCTCCACGTCCCCGACCATAGGAAAAAGTAGAAGTCTGTTTATTTGACATTGGAGTTTGGTGATGACAAGTCTCTCCTCTTCCTCTATTCTGGGAGGAATTAGGTCTCCATGGTCGATAATATTCACCGTCCTTTTCCTCTTTTCCATGAACAGAAAGATGAAGCAACCCCTTCTCAAGTGAGACTTCACCATCTTTTCCAAAGTCTACTCTATTCTCACGCAAAGCTTCCTTCTCCTTATCATCAGGTCCCCACCGTGTGTTCCATTTACTCTCACGCCGCTGATCATGATTGGTCTCCCGGTTACCCAAGTCGGTCCAACGTTCAGATGGACCACGTCGAGCTTCATGATGCCTAGTAGATGAGTTCTCGGTCCAGCGATCCATTCGTCGTGTCTCACCAAGATCTTTATCTCCATCCCTCCAGCGGTCTTTGCGCATAGAGGAATTAGTGTCTCTTTCCTCATCACGCCAGCGATCACGGCGAGCAGTTTCCAAATCAAGCAAGGAAGGCCGGAAAACATCTTTCCTCTTCTGGATATCAGGACTCTCCTCACAATTGCCTGATGCTTTTGTTCTGTCTAAGCGGCTCCCACAAGCTGAAAATGAGCTGAAGTGGTTCTCCTGTGTGTATATATTGTCCCCCCACCAAATGAAAAAGAATATTAAACCAACAAGCACAGATGGGAATATCCATAAAACCAATTTCCATCAATGTCCAAGCATTCTCAGTAGACAAATATTAATGAACAAGGAACAAAATGCATTGCATGCAAGACAGATGGGCAAACAATAACAAATGACTATTTCATGCATATCCAACAATTATCAAATCATATACATAGGTAACTACAATATTAGGATTTTGGCTACTTACCCCACCTCCCACTCCAGCCTTGCTGTCACCTGACTTTGGGAGAAGCCACTGTGGTGAAAGAGGAATAGCATTGTCAGATCCAAGGGCATCTGCACAAAATAGATGAATAAAAAACCTTCGATCATAAACATATAATTAACTGGTTTGCAACAGAAGTATTGGAAGTGTTCTTAAATGGTTGTTTAAACTGGAGAGATGGACGAACAATTCCAGTTGCTGCAGTACCAATGATAATCTGCATTCTTGTGCAAATTATTAATCAAGAATTATAATTTGAGGGTGAAGATATCAACTCCCAACAAAAAAACAGAGCATGCAAAACAACTAACACCACCGAGAAGCAAAAAACATATCCAACAAAAATTTATCCCGAGACAACTAGTCCATCATCCCAGTAACAAAAAACCAAATTAATTCCCGTGATATTGCATGCATAAATGACCAATTTTAAACACTAAGCAAATTAAACTTGTGCATTATGAATGAAATTCCAATTTTCAGACAAAGCAAGTTCCCAGGAGTCTACACTACTAATTAAACATGTCACATCAGTAGGAATCCCATCACTGATATACTGGACACGAAATACTGAACAAGACGTCCAATAAATACCCTCACAACCATTACTATGGTGTTGTCCGGTTGGTGAAATAATTAAATTTGAATAAAAATTAAGAAACCAAGCACCATATTATTCTCAGATTACACCACGTACTTTAAAGGTGAAGTTTTTCTTTATCTTCTCCATTTGAAAAATAAAACCAACAGCTATAAACCTCACAATAACTAAATAACACAAAAAAATTCTCACATTCCCAAAGATGAATGTAAAACCCTAGCTCCACAAAAGGAACAATTGCAAAGCAAAAATCGTCACACAAACACGTAAGGGCCCAAATATGCAGGCGAACGGCTATCTGAAGCATGGAGAAAAAGGAGGCGAAGCTCTAAACACGGGAGCGAGGCTAGGGTTTTGGAACAAAAACCCTAAAGAGGGAACATTCTTAAACGAGGAAGGAGATAAATGCATTGAAGCAATTTAGAGAAGTTGATTGACCTTTGGAAATCGGATGAGGAGGCGTTACAGAGAGGCTGTGGCGAGACTCGGAGCTTGAAGTGTTGGCCATGGATGATCTGTAAGAGGTTAGAGCGAGAAGGTGAAAATTACAGAGAGAGAAAGAGAGAGACAGAGCCAATGGAAGCCTTTTCGTTGCCTAATAATTTTATAAAATAAATTTTATTATATAATTAATAATAATAATTTTATATAATCAATAATAAATTGTATATAATTAATAATAAAATAAATATTAATAAAATTTTATTAATAAAAAATAGAATTGAATTGTTTGTATATATTTTTCTATAAATAAATTGTTTTTATATATAAATCACATAGAATATAATAAAATAAAATATATTAAATAATTAATAATATTATTTTATTTAATTAATAATAAATTGTATAT
>JAOQMS010000006.1:2314843-2339304 GCA_027563885.1 Erythroxylum longipes | reverse complement strand
TGCATTTGGACTTGATTAAGGTTTAAAATGAACATAATTTGATGTTGGAAAAGTTGGTTAAATGTGTGATAAGTTTTAATTGATAATTGATGTTATACTTTAAGGAAAAGAATGTTTAATAACAATGCATCTAAGTTTGGAATGAAGGAGTGTTAAAGGAATGAAGATATTCATATGAATGCAACTGTATTCTAAAGGATATTAATAATGCATTAAGAATGAATGAATGAGAATTTTGAATTATATGAAATATTTGTAATGCTAGAAAAGAGTTAGTAAATGTATGGTTATTGAATTGAGCATGATTAAGTGTACTTAAAGTATTAACCTAAATGTAGATAAGACATATTCTAGTATAAAGTTTGAATGATTATGAATTGTGATTAAGGAAACATATCTGAGAAAGTCAATGAGCATACATAGCGCATGACTCATATATATGTGCATAATTGAATATGTATTTGATTGATCAAGTGAGTAATGTGTACAGTTTTGGTATATGTATTTAGACGCTCAAGACATACACCATCATTTCGACATTGCTGAACCATCCAGGCAATAGATTATACGGGAGCGTACTATGAGTCAACCAAGATGATCTTCCCAGGATTGATTTATTTTATTTAACTTCCAATTATTGAATTGTTTATGATTTGTATGTGAATACTGGACTTTAATGGTCTGAGGAGTTTGATATTCTGGAATGTATTGGAAGTGCTCTGTTTGCATCTAAATTCTGAATGATTCCTAAATACTCAACGAAAGTTGAATGCCGGACTGAGGTCAGATGAATATGAGATTCAGTTTGTGCACCATAAGTGAATGTTATTCATGACATATTCTGTGTTTTGATGCATTACATTAAATGCATATTCAGATAAAAGCGTTATGACAGAGTAGCCAATCTAAAAGACCTACAAGCTCAAAATTTTGTTATCTACACGTAGAGCCTGGCTCTGTGATTTCTGTATCTGACTGAGCCCGTAACGGGACAGTATCTGTATCTGTATCTGTATCTATATCTATTTCTGAAAGGCACTAGGTCATAACAAATAATAACGAATCCGAAGTCTCATATGCATCTGCATTTGTATATTTATGATTATGAAATATATAATTATAAAACCTTTTTTGAAATTGTGATGATAAAGTGTAATTTGGTTGGGTTATACATGTTCTGAAAGAATGTATGTGAAATGTGTGACATTCATTACGTCTTATTGAGATGGAAAATATTTGTGAAATTGGTTGATTGTGTGATATTTGTGTATTTGACTTAAGTGAGATCATCAATGATGGTTCAGTCATTGAGTTCGCAAAACTCATTAAAAATTACAACGTGACTTTTCAGATATGAGACAGGAGACCTAGTTCCTAAGATTTTCTAGAAGAAAATTTTGTATTAAGTTATAGCTCAAAGATTTGTCAACTGACAACGGGAGAGTAGTAGACTATTTTATGTAGTTTTCTTATGTCATGTACATGTAGAACTTTTGTATAAAGGGTTGTAAACTTTCTCATGTTTGGTAAGGTAAATATTTGTTTTAATGACTACAATGTAAACTTTTGTAAATGAATGAAATGAAGAGTTGGGGTTTTAAGTATTGTGTATTCTTTATGATGTCATTTAAGAGATTATGTTTGCTCTAACATACCATTGTCATAGGATATGTACTTAAATATTCTCTAGATGTTTAAATATATACTCTATGATAGTGGGATATTACAATTGATTTCCCCAATAGGATTTGGGAACATTATTTGAAATAACAATGTTTATGTAATTACTAAGACGTGTCTATTTTTCCTCTTAACTATCCCATTTTGTTGTGGTTTATTAACATTAGATGAATAATGAACAATTCTTTCTTTTTGAAGGAAAGACAAAATATTTTGGTTAAAGTAATCTCTTACATTATCACTCCGTAAGTTTTTTATTCTTACCCTAAATTGGTTTTTAATCATTTACAAAAATCTTGAGAAAAAATTCCCTAACTTCATATTTGTTTTCATTAAATATGCCCAGGTTACCGTTGTACAATCATCTATAAAGGTAACAAACCACCTTGCCCCCGTAATGTTTAGAATTCTGGAAGGACCCCATATATTAGAGTGGATTAGTGAAAAAGGAATCACACTTCTAGTATTACTAAATGGATAAGAAACACACATGTGTTTAGCAAGTTCACATACATCACAATGCAAACCACTCATTTCAACATTTTTTAATTAACAATGGGAACATATTTTGAGCAAACTAAATGATGGATGACCAAGACAGTAATGATGGAGCCAAATGTCCTCTTTATTGGTAGAATAGCTAGATAAATAAGACTTTGAAAGGCAACAATTTTTGTCTTCCTTAGTATCAAGGATATATAGCCCATTCCTTTCCTTAGCAAGCCCAATCATCTTCCCCGAGGCTAGATCCTTCAAAATACTGTAGGTGGGATAGAAAATTACTCTACAATTCAGGTCATATGTAATTTTTTATGGGTAAAAGATCGAAAACTAATCTAGGAACATGTAGGACATCTTTTAACATAATTACAGATGTAAGAGGGATAGTGCCCTAACTTGCAATAATAGTAAAATTTCCATCTGCAATTTTGATTTTTATGTTGGTAGGACAAAGTTTATATGAGGTAAAAGGTTGATGTGAAAAAACCATATGGTCGGTAGCACATGAATATATGATTCAAGTACTATTTTGGGCAAGAAAAGAGGCACTAAGAGCTTAAGAATTAAAAGACTTATCTGAATGAGCCAAAGAGCAACAGCTTTCAAGTTTCATTTTTGATTTCCACATGGATTTCAGCTTTTTTTTTTCTCTTCCCTAAGGGTTTGCAAATCATCTTGATTTGGTTGCTCACTAGGAACAACTTCAGCATTTGTCATACGCGCTTGTCCTTTGGATTATCCACCACATTTACCTCCCTTTCCCCTAACATTGGAAGGCTTTCCATGGAGTTTC
This sequence comes from Erythroxylum longipes, assembly GCA_027563885.1. Taxonomy (NCBI): domain Eukaryota; kingdom Viridiplantae; phylum Streptophyta; class Magnoliopsida; order Malpighiales; family Erythroxylaceae; genus Erythroxylum; species Erythroxylum longipes. Next base: position 2,336,330 of record JAOQMS010000006.1, on the reverse strand, counting down.
CAGCAAGTATCCTTGGTGTGACGTGTCTTCTTGTAATAAGTGCACCAGACCCCTTATAGGTTGGGTTGCATCTCCCTTTTATAGTTGGTCCTTCATTTATTGGATTGTCAATCATAACTGTTCGACAACTATCCTGAACCCGTATTACAGAAAAAAGCACCCTCAAAAGATGGGAGAACTTCTTTCCTGAGAACCTAAACTCGAACTTGATCAAAATCTAAGTTAAGGCCTGTAAGAAATTTAAAGAATCTTTCTCTTTCCACAAACTTCTGCAGCATTGCAACATCTTTCCACACTTCATTTTAAAATTTGATAATAATCCAATTCAAGCTATAAGCTTTTCATAGTATTATAGTACTAAGTGACCGAATGGTTAACTTGCGTTGCGATAATGATTTTGGTTCGGATCTCATAAATTACCACATCATCTGGCATTTTTTAATAGGTTGAATAGTTTCCCAAATTTCGCTTGTAGTTGTTAAAAACATACAGGTTCAGCTCACTTTAGGTGTCATATAGTTCCACTATCATGACATGATCATGTAATCTTCTTCATCCCATTTTACAAGCGTGGCATCTTCAGTAAAAGGTCCAGTTCCCATAAGATGGCCTAATTTGCTCTTTCATTTTAGAAAGGTTTTAATCGCTTGAGACCATTAAAGATAATTTCGGCCATTGAGTTTATAAGAAGATCGTATGTTCTACAATTCTTCTTTTAATTAAACTAATGTCTCAGCCCCATTATTGACACTAATAATAGTATATTGACTTTTGGGTAAATACAACATTATGACACAATCAAAATATAATTAAGTGAAGAAGAATTGAAAGAAATTTGGCAACTTATATACCTAAGATTTAGAGCAAGGTTTTTGTATTTGATACCAGAGAGGATATGATTCCTTGAACATAAACCGAAATTTCTCTCTTTTTTCTCCACATATTGAAAGGTTAATCACAAAAAAATTTCAAATTTTCGATAAATTTTCAATTATAGCCCGAACTTTAAAAAGTAGTAATAAAATGCTTAAACTTTCTTTTTTTTTCCAATTATAGCCCGACATTAGTATCTCCGTTATCTTTGCTGATGTGGCAGTGCCACGTGTCCAAAGACCTTTGTTAGTTAGATACATCAAATTATTGAAACGACACCGTTTTATGATGATACTAAAATGACGTCATTTCAAGAAGATTAAATCATATCTATCGAATATCGGTCGATGAGGGTTTGGGTCACTCCATCTGATACATTCTCCTTAACCATGCTTGAATATCCTTATCTAAAGTCCACTCTAAGGAGGCCACCACTTCCATACTATTTCTGGCGCCTTCGTCAGTGCTAAGTTGTTCGCCAACACGTCGATGTCGTACTCAACGACTAAGCGCCAACATGTCGACGCTGCTATCAATGATGTTTATATATCCTTATGTCTACAACAGTATGGATAGTGTTTTAGCTTTTGAAAGGTCCACTTCTTTTGCTTCTATTCCTCTGCAACCAATCCCAAGAAGCTTTATTGGTTCGGTGAATTCGGGTCCTTTAGCCAAATCTTCGGGTGTAATCTCCTATTTAGATCCAACGAAAAGAGGGTTTTTTCTGGTCCAATTGAGAGAGGACTCATGTCAGGTCCCCTGGATCGTAGGCTGTTCTCATGTCCTTTTGAAAAGGGCAGTCTAATTACTTTAAGAGGAGTTTTTCTCATGGAAGCTTTATTTCTAAGTAGAGATCAAGTTAGAGGTCATTGATTAGAATTCTACAAAGAGCAATATCGAAAACGATATCATAGGACATAACTCAAGGTGTGGTGAAAGATCCAGATTGGATAATCAATCCAACTAAATGCAACAAGAATTTAACAGTTTGACAGTAAATAGTATTAACTTGAGTAATGATGGTAGGTTGGAGGACGATGATTCTTTGGAGAGTCAAAATCTGCATTAGACTCAAGGCAAAGTTGGGGAGGATCATGTTCATGTTATTGTTTTCGATGAGCATGGATGGGTCTTCATGGAGATTTATGATGGAAGATAGAAATGAAGCAACTATTTAATTATTTTCAAAGATTTCGTACATCTGAGAGAAGGAAGATCGAAAGATATGATTTAATCTTCTTAAAACGACGTTGTTTTATGATCATAATAAAACGACGTCATTGCAATAATATGACGTGTATATATATTATATATATAGATAACGAAAACATTAACATCAGGCTAGAGTTGAAAAAAATTAAAAATTTAAGTATTTTATTATTATTTTTTAAAGTTCAGGTTATAATTAAAAATTTGACGAAAATTTGAGATTTTTTTTAATTAATCCCATATTGAATATACTATGTATGTATTCATTTGTCTTATTTTAGGAAACAAATTCCTACACACTAAACAAAATTTTGTAGGTAATATGAGAATTGGCCAATCAATTTATTACTCATTAACTCAAAAACAATATAATATAATTTTAGTATTTAAAATATTCAACAATAAGTTTCAATATTAAAAGAAAAACCAATATCGCTTAAGAGTAGAGAAAAGGAAACTCGCATTAAGTTATCGACACAACTTTACATTCAAGATATTGTACATACACGTGGAGAAGGATTCCAAAGCTAATCATATTCAACATAAACTCCCACAAACACTCTTGCCCACAAAATTGGAAGGAGCAAGCAACAGAAAACAGAAAGCACCGTCAGCTTTCTTGCTTTTTATCAACTAAATTGCTCTGTCAGGTGTTCCCACCAGGATAACGACAACCATTGTGACCTGCAAGATACAGGATAAGACTAGCAAATGAATTGAATTACATCAGACACATCAATCTCCTATTCAATGACAGGAAAAATGGAAGATGGGGAGAAGAACTTACTGGGATTGATCGATGAAAGAGTGGCTGTCTGTGAGAAATCACAATTCCAGGGGTTTTTACCAGAAGATTGATACAAGAGATTCATGGCATAAGAAGCATGCGAAGCTACAGTGTTCGGCTCAAAGCAAGTCCCACCAGGTTGAATTGGACTACAATCTATCCCCTGCTGCCCACAGACATAATCAAGATTCGCCTGCAACTGAGCGTCTGATACACCAGACTTCGGCACACACCAAGCTCCTTTCTTCGGACTTGGCGACGGAGGACTTGGCAATGGAGTTACAGAAGCTTTCGGTGAAGGAGCAGTCGGAGTGGTCTTAATTAAAGAGAATAAAAAAAAGAACACAATCATGTTACAAAACAGAACATTTAAAACTTAATCCTGCAATAAACAGAGCTCTGTTCTGTTCTGTTCTAACCTCTGTACTCTTGGAGAGGCCAACATCGTAAGTCGAAGAGAGATCAGACTTGAAAAGACCAAACGATCTCTCAGACATAGGTCCAGGTTTCAAATCTTCATCGTACAATGCGAAGAAATATGTGTCCACTGATTTACCAGGCATCAATGGTGTGCCAACCATTGATCGAAGGTGTGCAATCAAATTACCATTATAAGCTTTGGCATTCTCAACACTCGGCCCTACTTCGTCACCGTCTCCCTTGTACGGCCACCCAGTTTCAGCAACCACAATTTCAACATTCTTAAACCCCATCGAGTTTATTGCGGATCGAACAGCATCAACCTGAGCATCGAACATGTTCATGTACTTAATCTTAGTGTTCCCATCAAGACGTCCTGCATTGGGTTGGAAAAGGCAAAAAGCCAGAGTCTCAGGTCTGGGGTCGCTCCGGTAAGCGAAATACGGGTATGGGTTGATCTGAAAAGGAGAACCCGTCGCGTTGTTAAACTCCAGTAACCCCTTGATCAAGTCACTCAAGCTCGGGTCAAAGCTTCCAGACGACGGTGGCTCCGATTGTTTCAGCAACGTCATGGGGTGAACAGTGGACACCTTTATTTTGCCACCAAGTGATGCTTCCTCGAGGGCCTTGTTGACATTTTCCATCGCCGGCAATAGATTAGTCATTAAATTCCTGTCGCCGAATATGAACACTTCGTTACCGACATTGATGACTGTGATTTTGCTGGATGGATAAAAGGGCAAGACGTTGCTGTTTATCCAGTTCTTAGCGAAGTTGGGGTCCGAGGCTAGTGCCGGAATGTCACCGTTTGCTACACCAACGGCGATTTCTATTCCGGTGTTGGCTAAAGCTTTGATAATTTCCGGGTCTGAACCGTATAGACGGATCTTTTGGATGGTGGTTGATTGGAGGAGCTTTGCGGTGGCTGACGGTGGTGGCAGGTTGTCCGCAACTTGGCCGTAGTTGATTCCTATGAAAGATTGCGACTCTGCATCGAAAACAGAAAAGCTAAGACTCCATCACCATCGTCATAAACTCGAATATATGATAATTTTCGTGTTCTGGAGAAGGGTTAAATCATGAATTTTGTTCTGTTTTCTATCTAGAAAAACAGAAAATGATCCAATAGGCCTCAAAAACAGAGTGATATAGCAACTAACTCATAATTCTGATATGTGAACAGCTTTAGTCAGCCATTTTCAGAACTTATTGAAGGGGAAAGACACAAGCTTTATGATTCAAATGGAAATTACAAACTTACTAGCAGTATTCACAGTTTGGAAGAGAGAAAAGAGGAGCAAATAAACACTGTAAAGGAGGACCGCCATAGCTGAGGAGATGCTCTGCTTCGCTTAAGTTTTAATAGTATATTTAGTTATTTACAAGAAGATGAAACGAGAACTTTAAATAGAAAGATCCTAGTGGGGAAGGAAGGGCACAACTGTAAGTATGATGATTGCCGGGGTGGCAGAAGTGGCAGTAATTCTAACTCCACGTGGAAGCTGGAAATTCTAAAAGCTTAACACGACCTAAGATCGGACAGACGCACTTTGCTGTCTTTTAACTCAAACTGACGAAAATGCCCCCTCAATTCTGACCGTTACTTTTGAAGATCACCGCCATTAATGTAGGCCACGTGCTAAAACGGTACTGTTTCAACGTCGCTTTGGCTTTTCATTAATTTTTATATTCAACGTAAACTACAATAATTACCTAATTTGTCTTTTAGGGTGGCTCAATTGTGATATTATTTTATATTAAAGTTTATTATTAATTAGAGAAACTAAATTATTATTTGAGTTATGTTTGTAAGATTAACTAATAAATTATTTTGAATATTTAATTATGCATTTAAGAATTAACATAAAATTATAAATTCTTCATTTGAAACAGCAATAACAATATCTCGTATAAATCTCGTTTGATACGTTAAATCTATAAAAGTCTAACAATGTGCAAATACATAATTCAATTACTACAAAGTAAGATTCTTTATTTTTTCATTTTGAATATTTCATTCTTTGAAGTTTTGATCCATCCATAGGGTTGAGTGCCTCGTTCAAGATTTAGTAGGAATTAATAAAAAAAAGGTTAGTCCCTTATAAAAATAACAATTATTTACATAATAGTTTTATAAAAATAATTTGATAAATAATAATATATTTATTTATTTTAATTATTATTTTTACTTAGTATTTTTATTACTCCTATTTATTATATATATTTATTTGATTTTTATTTATTTTATTTTATTTCATTTGAGTTATTTAGAAATAACATTTCTACTGGTTAAAGATAAAGTTACATATTATTAGATCTCTTCAAATTCCGCGCTTCAACGGAAATTTCAATTGATGTTATTTTTGTACCGATTATTTTTCTAGAGTTTCTTAAAATACTATTTTTTGTAAAAAAAAAAATTATAGAAGAGATTGATAAAAAGAAGAAGAAAGGCTCGAAAACTTGAGGGTGACAACTTACTCTTCCTTACGTGTTAAGAAAGAGCATTTTAAGGCGAGCATTTACAACGACAAAAGTGAGGGTGGGGGCGTAGAGCATACCATAAGAAGAAAAGAGGAGAAAGTAAAGCATATTATATACATATTCAATTCAACCACTAAAGAAAAAGTGTTACGTGGGAATTTGGCATTACGATGGCTTCGGGGAAAGAGCGCTGAAGGCATTGCTGCTTTAAGAATGTGGATATAATTGATCCCCAAGTAAGCATTTAATAAATAGGAAAAACAATATTCTTTTATTAAATAACTCTTTTTTAAATTTACTCTTTACAATTTAATATTCTTAAAAGACCGGAAAAGGTAGAAGTTGTTTTTAACGTTTATTTAAAAAGTTTAAATTATTTTTTGTAGTTAATTAATAATATTAATAATATCACATTATACCTTAATATTTTTAAAATAATATTGATAACATCTTAAATAATGAAGATATGATAATTTATTTTGAGGATATTAATTTATAAAATATTTAATAATAAATTGAAGAGTTTTGATAGAATCAAGGGGAAATTAGATTGAAACTATTTAAATTCTTAAAAAATATATTTATTTAATATAACTAAAAAATTATATTTGTCAAAATATATCTTCTTTATTTATCTTCTTATATTTTTATTAAAAAATTTTAAATTATTTTTATAAAAACTAATAATTATTTTCATCATAATTTTATTTATTAAATTTAATTATTAATTAATATATATAAGTAATTTTGTTTCAAATAATTTTAGAACATGTCAAAAAAATATTTAAACTATAAAGAAGTATGTTTAAAGGACATTGAAAAAGAAGTTAAAATAAAATTAGAGTTTTATTGACTTTCATTGAACATACTGCACTTTTTATGAGTCTTTAAATAAATAATAATATAAAATACAATTTTTATTTTTATTATTATTTAAAAATTTATGTTAGATTCAATTTTAGTGTAAATTATTAGATTTATTATTAGTTTATTATCTATTAATACGTATTATTAGTGCAATTTTATTTCAATGCAGTATTTTATTTTTTATTTATTATATAATAATTTTATAGCGGTTTAATACCAATCAAACCGTTAAATTTTAAACTTTTTTTTTGACCGGTTTAATGTCCGATCCAGTTTTAAATATGAGCTTACTCTACCAATTATAATAACCATATTTTTGTATCTTTAGTCATTGTTTTGGGTTTCTCACGTGTTAGTCCTTTCCAATACTTAATTTTAAAACCAAACGTTGGAGAAAAAGAGTGAAATATTCTTTTACTTTCTCCTTTATTTGGCTGAGAAAGGGAAGCAAAGAACAAATGAACGTGCAGTCCAATTTGAGAAGACAAAACTGCAACTTTTGATTGAATTCACGGGAAAGAAAAAAAAAAAGAAAAGCCTTTATATGTGAAGTATAGTGGTAGATATTCTTGACAATAACAATAGCAATACTTTAGTAGAAATTTTGTTTATACATAAATTCTGAAAAAATATAAAAGTATATAGGGATGTCAATGAGCTGGGTCAGGTTCAGGTTACCTTCGGCTCAGCCCCGGATCATGGTGGCCCTCTGGTCGACCCGTTGCCCTGACTATGGCCTGACAAGCCAATGGCAGGGCAGCCTGACCCGGCTAGTCATTTTTTTAAGAAAAAAATTCAAAACGATATCGTTTTGGAAAAAAAATAGGCGAGCCACAGGTCGGGTCAAGTCAAAAACGAACCAAGTCAGACCGTTATTGTCATCCCTAAAAGTATACAACTTTATCCTTAAGTAATAAAGATAACATTTTTAACACTCACGTAAAAAACACAATAAAACAAAAATACAAATAATAAAAAGATACATATTAAAATAATAAAGTAATAAAAATAAAATAGATACAAAAATAGACATAAAAGATAATAAAATAAAATGAAATAAATAAATAAATATGTACAAACAAAATATAGCACAAGTAATAAAATAAATAACACAATAAATGTAAAACAATAAAAATAAAAAAAATAAAAAACAAAATAAGTAAATAAATACACAAATAAAAAAAACCCGATTAGTACCAAAATGCACATATTTGTTCGCAGTGATAACTAGTTTTGGCCATTTCATGCAAGGAGAGGAACCAAACCAACATTTGATTGTATGCCTAATTATTCACCTGTTGTGGGACGTGAGGAAGAAGTTAGATGGGAGTTACATAACTGTCACAAGATTACATCTCAGTTATGTAAATAGATGTTGCTTGGTGTACTTATCACTTTCCCCTTTCACAAGCTGATATGAAATTCTAGAACAACTCAATCACTCTCTTTCATACTCTGATTAGCAGTTTGACTTAAACTAAATACCAAAGATAGGATAAAATTTCAGATCTCAGATAAGTTCTGTCCTTTGTGTACTAGTGATGAGGAATCTATTTGTTAGATATATATTGAATATATCTATTTATTTTATTTTGGCATATTTTTATAAATTGGATTTATCAGATTTTTATTGTCTTAGATTCAAAAGAATTATTTGGATAATATTCAAAATAGTCTTATTGTCTTGGATTAAAAAGAATTGTTTCGATAATATTCTAGATAATATGGAATCTTATTTTGAATAGAAGTGGATATTGTGAAGAGTTTTTGCTAGTGTGTATCGTGGATATTTTTATCAATGGCAGAGGTGGATTTGTTGTGGTCTTGATCTATGGTTTAGTCGGCGTGCGTGAATTGTGAAGGGAGAAAAACATACAGCTGAAGTTAATCTCTCATGTGTGGGTGTTAACTGTCAAGATAAAGAAGATTGCAGTGGTGTGAGAGCTGAAAGATATATATGACGGTGAAGAGTGTTATTCCATAGCTGAAACAAATCTCATGGGTATGTGAAAGATCGACGTTGACCGACGTTGAAGCATGCATGAATTTGGTGTGCGTTAATCTTCTCCAAGTCTCTTGCTTTAATTGAGTAATTCAACTCCTACCAAGAATCAACGGCAAAAGGATATTTTATGTCAAGGTGGGATAATAAATGTTAGTGTACAATTGGTGTGTGTGCACAGCAATCAAGCAAAAGGTGTTTGTGTGGCATTGAGTCCATGTGAGTGTGTGCGGCATTGAAAATATAGCTCATGTGTTTTTAGGAATTTTGGCAATCAGCTATTTAGTGGACATTAATGACACACTTGAAAAGCATAGCTCAGTTTGGTTTTTGGGATTATGGCTTTGAAGGATAGGAGATAAAGTTGCTGGAAGTTTTGGTTAATTGAGTGCTGGAAGTCTTGGTTAATTGGTTAAGGAGATAACGTTACATCATAATTTAATTTCTGATTTTTCCAGACGTTCTTCTTGGATCTGTACGTGAATTCTTGGCTGCATCATTCTTCATTGGCTCAACAATTATTAATTGATTTCTTTATGGGCTACGTATACTTTGGTTGGCAAATGTGTTAACGGTGCAACTGTGGCTTCGTGTTGGTGTTTATATGAGTCAGCTTATTGGTGTTGCGACGACTTCCAGATCTATTTTAGTGGAGCTTAACCTTTCGGGAAATTGTCTTCTTTTTCTCAAGTGTATTATTATTTTGTTATTAGTTGATTGATCACTTGAGCTGTTTATTTCTTATCTTTATTATCAAATATTGTTGAGAAAATCCTCTGTTGAGGTTAGTACGAGGCGGTCGTACTATTGGGTTTGAAAATCTTTCACGGGAAGTAAGGTTGAGTGATAGTGTCAAGGGTTGAGTGGTGTCGGCTTAGTAAAGCCTTGAGTAATTCTATTGTACTTCAGTGAAAGTGATTAAGCTGGGTGAGGGCTCCGTAGACATAAGCAAGGTGTGCCGAACTGGGTTACCAAATTTTTGGTGTTTTTATTATTTCGATTTTGTTTGTTTTATTTTATTGACGGCAAAGAAGTTTGCAGAAAGTTTGCGAAATAATTAACCCCCTTCGGTTTTTTACTATTGAACGATATATTCTTAAAGTGCTGCCACACTAATCCGCTACGGAGAACTTTCTCAGTCTATTTAAGCTACAAGATATGAACCTCAATTGGGAAGGCTATCTATATTGGATCAATTGGCTAAAATGGAAAAGCAAGGAGGATTTAAAGCTGTTTAAGGGTTGCAATACTCATACATTTCATATGGATGATGAGAAATTTTAAGGGTGTGCTTGTTTAGTGGGTATGAAAAAAAGAGAATGACTATAGAATGAAAGATTAAATTTGGTAAGGAAGTATGATTATATAGTTATTACTTTGATTACCCATTTTTTGGTAGTACTCTATTTCTCTCATAATCTAGAGGAATGAGTATCATTGTTTTGTAAAGTGTCCCGTTATGAATAACTTAGTAGTTCTTTTTTTAAAAATATTTTAAATACTAATTAATTAAAGACAATTAATTAATTAAAATATAATTAATTACAATATAATTAATTAAAATAATATTATAAATTAATTAATTACATTATAATTAATTAAAAATTAATCAAAATATAATTCGTTCATTAATTAAAATATTGTAATTAATTAATTATTAAAATATAATTATTCATTAATTAAAATATTGTAATTAATTGATTAATTACAATATAATTAATTAAAATATTATTAATAATTAATTAAAATTAATTACAATATATTGATTAATTAAAATATTGTAATTAATTGATTAATTACAATATAATTCATTAAAATATTATTAATAATTAATTAAAATTAATTACAATATATTGATTAATTAAAATATTGTAATTAATTTTAATTAATTATATTATAACTAATTAAATAATTAAAATATAATTAGTTAATAAGTTAAAATATAATAAGTTTTTATTTCTCAATATTTTTTACAAACCAACTATTATCAATGCTAATAATAATCATTCCTTCCTCTTAACCAACCATCATAATTATAATGATAATATCCATCTTATTCCTCACTATATTCATTCTCATTCCTATTATCATTCTCCTGTACTAACCAACCACCTTCTCATTCTGTCAGTTCCTCCAATCAGTCAAATTTCCTGATGGGTATGCATCTAATATAGCCCGTAGTGTGAATGTTAAAAAGGGAAAAGTGCCAGGGTTGAAAAGTTACGAATGTCATGTACTTTTGCAATGACTATTTCTTGTTGGAATACGTGGGTGTTTGCTGAGGGATGTATCCGTTACTTTGGCTCAAGTGGGAGAGTTTTTTAAGCAATTATGTTGCAAGACAGTTAAAGTTAAAGAGCTTGATAAATTAGAAAAAGACATAGCCTTGATTCTATGTAAGTTTGAACTATTATTCCCCCAATCATTTTTTGATGTTATGATTCATTTGACAATTCAATTACCATATGAAGCAAAAATTTGTGGACCAGTTCAATTTCGATGGATGTGTCCAACTGAAAGGTAATTCATATTAAATTCAACAAGTTTTTTTCTATATTATTTATTTGTAACAATTCCTAAGTTTATAACTATTTATGTTCAGGTTTTATGCTCTCTTAAGCATCATGTACTTAATAGAGCTCGACCAGAGGGGTATATTGCAGAGGCTTATATAGTAAATGAATGCTTGACTTTTTATTTAATGTTTTTAATTGATGTGGAGAAAAGGTTTAATAGAACAGAACGTAACTTTGATTTTAATGATGATGGTGGGTTGTCTATTTTCTCCTAAAAAGTTAGGCCGCTTGATGTGGGTAAATATTTCAAGTTAACTAAAGACGAATTTGAAATTGCCTATTGGTATATTTTGAACAATTGCTAGAACGTCGTACATTCTTTTTCATTCAAACAATCATATTACAATTTTTTCACTAACTCTAAGATCTTACTGTCTTTTTTTTTAATAAAGAGCACAAAGACACAATTCGCAAAAAAGGGATCATTAATGTTGACGAAAGATATAGGTAGAAGTTTGTATCATGGTTTAGAAATCGAGTAAGTTTCATATTTATTACATATTATAAAAATATGAGAATATGTCTCATCCTCATATTTATTTTTAATTTGTCATACAGATGATATGGTTACATAACCGTAATGTGCCAGAAGCGACAACAACATTATATAGTTTGACATGTGGGCCTCATATTTGTGGGAAGAAATACACAGGTTGCATTATTAATGGGGTGAGATTTCACATACAAGATTGAGATAGTCGAGTTAGAATTCAAAATAGTGGGGTTGTCGTTAAAGGATGTTATGACGACAAAATCATTGACTTATATGGTGTCATCTCTGAAATAATAGAGTTGCACTACATCAAGTATAAGATGGTTGTTCCACTTAAATACAAATGGTTTGATCTAACTGATATGAGAGTGAACAGACATATTACTAGCATAAATTTTAGTAAGACATGGTATGATAATGATCCTTTTGTCCTTTTAAGTCAAGATAAACAAGTTTTCTACGTCAACGATACTGTATTAGGTAACAATTGTAAGGTTATTCAAAAGTTTCAACAAAGGAATGTATTTGATTTTTTTGAAAGGGATATTGGTGAATTGGATGAGGATGTAGATGAAGTATATTAAGATATTGGATTGGAGTTTAATAATGAAGGCATTCCAGTAGAAGACGCAGATATATCATCATTCTATAGGAGAGATATCGAGCCCGATATAGTTCCACTAGATAAACTCTAAGCCCATCTTAACTTACAAACAGATGAAGACTATACTCAGGATGACTTAAATGACAATGACGATACTTTGCTCAAATATATTAGTGATTAAGAATCAAATGATAATGTACTTAATAATGATGATTTTCAAAATCTTGATCATGATGATTGAATGTAAATAAATTGTTTGTATTGATTGAAATGTTAAGAAGATAATCGCCTTATGTTGTTGATATTTTACTTATGTTAATTTACGATGACTACAAGCATATTTTTAATATTTCATTTATGTTTTTGAGGATGATGATGATTTTCAAAATCTTGATCATGATGATTGAATGTAAATAAATTGTTTGGTGTTGTTTGAAATGTTAAGAAGATAATTGCCTTATATTGTTGATGTTTTGCTTATGTTAATTTACTATGACTACAAGCATATTTTTAATGTTTCACTTAATGATGATGATTTTCAAAATCTTGATTATGATGATATAATGTAAATAAATTGTTTATGTTGATTGAAATGTTAAGAAGATAATTGCCTTATGGTGTTGATGTTTTTCTTATGTTAATTTACTATGAATACAAGTATATTTTTCATGTTTCACTTAATATTTTATTTTTCAATTACAATTATACGTTATGTTCATATTTCATTTTACACATGTTCATTATAATGGCACCTAGTAGAAATAAAGGAAAGAGGGTGGTAATGTCAGATTAATTTTCTCTCATAGAACAACTAGCAATTGCATCATGGAATGAAGAAAGTCAGCAACAACCTTTACCAACATCATCTACTAGTCATGAGGGATCTTTAGGTCTGTGATTGTTAACCAAACATATTTACATTTATGCTGAAATTACTCATTACATGTTTATTGTGTCTTTCTCATTATGATTTTTTTCAGTTTCCAATATTAGCATCAGAAAACAAGGTAGAAGTAAGAAAAAATGAGCTGAGTTACAACGGATGAATATTGCAATGAACACCAAGTTGTATGTGACGATTGACCCCATGCAACGTCGCCCGGTGGGTAAGATTCAAGCTGCAAAATTGGCCAGTGAGTTGGGCGTTATTGTGAGGAACAAGTTACCTTGCCTTCAACATGTCAGATAGTTGAAGGAAGACAACTTGCTCCAAAATGCTTTTGACAAAGTTTCGGTAATATTTCAATTCATTTTACTATATGTATTGCAATTTTACTTACAAAATATAATAACCTAACTTATACATGTTTTTCACAGATGAAGCTCAATATCGTTGATATCAACACGCCTGAGGTTTCAAGCAGAGTTAGTTCACTGTTGAAACAAAGGGTAAAGGATCATCGATATCAACTTCATAAATATTACTAGTCTTTCCCTTCCAATGAAGAGGCAAGGAGACATGTTTCCGAATAGGTGGCTCTAGAAAATTGGAGTGAAATGTGTGATTATTAGGCCTCAGCAAAGGTTCTGATTTGTTTTTTTTTTCTCTTCAAATTTCCTTCCATTAATTTTGTTTATACATATTATGACTACTATTCTTAATTTAGGAAAAGTGTGAGAAAGCCAAGGTTTAACAGAGCAAAAATGAAGACTCCTCATAACACTGACTTCAGATCATTTGTCGTCGTCCGATAAGAATTTATGAGTGTAACGTTTTCAATTTATTATTCTATTTCTTAATACAATAATTTCTAATTGGTTATAAATTTTTAAATTCATATTATAAAGCCAAACATAACTCTAAGGACAAGAGTGTGATAGGATCACATTGCATAAGCTAACACACTACAAGAAAGGTTAAGGCTGGACATCTGCAGAGGCACAAAGTAATTATGTAAGTACAAACAAATTAATATTACAATTTATTTTTCTATGTAATATGAAGTAATAATTTTTTATATAACTCAATTTTGTACTTTAAATTGTAGGACAAGATGCAAGAGTTGTTGCAAACGTCATTGTCTAAAGGGAATGAGCCCAATGTCGATGACATTTGCAACAACGTCCTTGGTATAAGATCAGACTATATCAAAGGTCTTAGGTATGACCCTAAGCTTGTTGGTGAATCTTCGTCACGACCAGCATATGTGACAGCGCTTCAAAAGGAGAACTAGCAACTAAAGACTAAGTTAGATCGTAATATTAAAGAAGTGAACAAGCTTTAAGAAAATGATTAAACAATTATTAGGTTCTGCATATATTAGTGGTAGTGACTCAGATGAAGACTCTTAGTTTGTAAATGATGTGTAAATATTTTTTTGTACATAATGCATTCCATTTTATATGTTTATTTTATTTCAATTTATTATTATTTAAACAACATGTCACTAACATTAATTATAAAATGAATCATTTTTATATTTCAAAATGTCTTAAAAATTGCAATAAATTAAAATAAATTTGTTTTTAACAATTATAATAATATTTAAATTCAAAATTAAATTTTGTCACCAAATAATATTAGCTATCAAAACAAAATCGTCACAAAAAGTTATTACCTACATTTATAAGAACGTCTCTAAAAACATTTTGCTACAACCACAAATTAGTAGCCAAAATTATTCTACTACAAAAACAGAGTTGTCAATAAAAAATATTAGCTACCAAAATTAAATTGTCACAAAAAGTTTTTACCTACATTTGCAAAAACATTTCCCTACAACAAACAATTAATAGCTAAAACTATTTTGCTATGACTATAGTTTAGTAAAGAAAAACTTTTAGCTACGAAATAGAAACGTTGCAAAACACTATGTACAATGTTCTTTCTTCTAGTCCATTATATTTGTTACCAACAAATTTTTTGTGTCAAAAAGAAATTTTGGTGACGATTTTAGTGAAACATTGCGGATGTTGTTTTGCTACCGGGATTTGGCAATGATTGGGCAACAATTTTATTTTATTGCAAATTAGTATTTGTGACGATGTGGTATTGTTTAGCAACATTTATTTCTGTTGCTAAATGTAGTGTTTGTTGTAGTGGGAAGATAAAACTTGTTGGCAAGAACCTTAAGGTAGTTTAGCATAAATCTCAACAGAAGGAAAAATGGTATTACTAAAGGAAATAAACACTAGAAATTTGATGTTGCAACCTCATGGTGCATTAAAAAGATTAACTTAAAATCATGTTTCAAACTATGTAGCTCCAAAAATACTTAAAATTCTGACTTTACACGCTTTGAGAGAGTTACATGGCCACATATGCGGCCATGTATCTCCTAATTGCTTCAAATCTTTATTTTATGTCATAATTTCACCTGAATTCTTATCATTTTGGTCTATGAAGGCAATTATAAGATAAATATGCAATTGGAGTGAATTAAGTATCAAATATATAACAAATTTACAAAATATCAAGCAAAATACATCAAATATGGGTGTATAAATATAGTTAAATATGCATATATCATTTACCTATTCTAAGTCCAAATATATAGGTAATGTACTAAAGATGTTTAGTATTTGAGATATTTGATACTTGTGAAGTATGAAAGATATTAATTATTCTATGTATGAGTTGATATTTGAGTTCAAGGTTATATGGATATTAACTTTACAAGTAAATCCTAGCTAAAGTCTATTTTTCTTAGAATAATATCATTCAAGATTGGAAAGGTTCCAATGTAGCAATGGTTGCCAATTAAGCAATAATACATTTTTTATTTAGGGGAAATGATTGATTAAACCAATAAGTTCTTTAATGAACTTGATATAGTTCTTTGTATTATTTAAGACATTAATATATTATGGAACATTAGAGCTATTAGGCATATAAAAGGAGCTAAGGTCTCATCAAATATCCAAGAATGTATTTGGGCATTTTTTAAATTATGATGATAATTAAGATGAAAGTTGTAAGATTTAAGCAAATACTCATTCTAGAGAATCTTATAAAATCCTCTCACTAAAACACTATCACAATAGTAGTATGATGTCATGTGGAGATATTGTATAAGATACCTAAACGATTGTCTTAGTGCAAGTGAGAGATTATTTGGTTTATGCGCTATAACCAATCAGTTGGATTTAGTTTAACGAAAAAATAATTTAAAGGCATTATTTATCTTATACATATTTAAATTTAGATAATAAATTCTATTGGATAATTATACGTTGCAAATGAAATTATGATTAGATTATTATTAGGAGATTCATATTGCATTTATGTATTACCCCTAAATTGTTCTTAGTTACTGTTCTATTAACACTGGATATTAGTAAAATGTAAAATGACTAGCACATGTTATGTTTTTTCTTATGAAGGAAATAGTCGATCTCATAAGCTAAAGTATGGAGATATTTAAACAAATTTGTGGGTTCTTGTTAGAGAATAAGTTTACTGAACTAATCCCATATAAGAAATTCATTTAGATCAATACTAGTATGTTTATGAAAATTCTCATTGTGATGATTGTATAAGTAATCATTTGACTTGAGATCTCCAAAGTTATCTTGTATAGGATTGTTATGTCTTAATATTATTTATGACATATTCTAATCATAGATAGTTTGATCGATATTCATTGGATATAGTATAAACTATATGATTAGTTAAGTGATTAAGATATGATTCATCACCTTAAAGTAATTAGGGAAAATATTTTGTTATTTTCGATTAGTATTGATTCGTAAAATCCTTAGCCAAAGTGAAATGACGTCTTATAAATAGTTTACAAATGTCATTAATTTAATCAATAACTAATAGTAGAGAACGAATATGATTGGACTCAAAATAAAGTAAACATTAATTTCATACTTTATGTTTAATAGAAACATTGTATGATAAAACGATTAAATTATACGAAAAAATCATGCACAGAAAGGTTAATCAAAACTACTTTTACATTCCTAAATATTTGGATGGTTATGATTTTTTGATAAACGTCAATCTTGATCTATGGATATAAATTGTTTAATTACATAATTAAAGAAAATTTAAAGGAGTTTAATTTATCTAATACTAAATATTAGGTTTATAATTTATATCTATTGCCAACTTATTTGGGAATCTAATGGGTCACACATAAAGAACGGATTGGAGAGTAACGATATTTTAATCAAGTTGGACTTCATAGTAAAGTTTGAAAAACTTTTTGATCAAATATGAGATATTTAACAAATAAGGATCAATATGAAATATTCGATCTTATTTGGATATAATTGGTATTTAATTAGAATAATTTGTAATTCTAATTAAAGTTTAATTGAAATTAGAATTTAATTGAAATTAAATTACTAAAATGTCCAAAATCTATTATAAATAGACCTAAACTCCAATGAAACCAATACTTCTTGCTTAACTCTCCCTGCAACTGTTGCAAATTTGTCTCAACTTTGTTATAGAGATACTGTTAGAAGTCAAACATTTGCATGGATACGGTAGTTAAGATGAATAGTTTTAAAAACAGTTTGAAAGATACGACAAGAATATGTTTAAGCTTCGAAATAAGATATGAATTATGATTCTTGTTTTATTATGAGTTATGCCTTACTCATTTTATAGAATTTTGTAATCTTGGCTTTTGAAAAATTAAAATACAAAAAAGTTTTATAATTATTCCAATGCGGTTGAGATCGGATCCCAATCTCAATTTTCCAACAAAAGTTCCCGCAAAATGCCTTTAATTCATAAGATTCGACTCCTTAATAACTTAATTGGTTAAAGCAACTGTAATAACACGTAAGTTCACTATTTAATAGAATCAAATATATTGCTTAAATTTAAGCTATTAGTTTGGCATATAATTATTCAAATGACTTAATTTATATAGTCATAATAATAATTAATATAATTTAATTAATATATTCAAATTTTAAAATTTATAAAATTTTAATTAAATTTATGCAGAAACTTGTTAACATCATTTCTATTTCAATATTTTAAAAAAGTCATTTTAAAGGAATTAATTAAAAAATAAAATTTATAACTTTGATTCCATCTCGTCTCTCTTTCCAACTTACACAAAACGTAACGTTGGTGGTTACAGCAGAAGAAACATAATAGAGTCGGAACTCATAAATGGAAGAGCCAACAATAGCTCCTACTTTCTAAAAGTCCAATTCTAACTTTGGCTTAAAATGGTTAGTTGTCTGGCTTTTCAACTTATCAAATTAAAGGCTAATAAAGACAAACCATATTAAGGGGTGCTTGGATCGTACGAAAAAATGATAATAAAAGTGAGAAGAAATATTAAAAAAAAGATAATAAATATAATGGTTATAATTATGACAGTTAGTTAGGACGAATGAATGATTACTATTATTATTAATACTAATTAATTTGTTAAAAATCTTGATAAATAATATTTTTATATTTTATTTTAGATTAAATTTTAATATATTTTAATTAATTATATTTAATTTATGAACCTATTTATGATGATAGAATACTTGGAATTAAGTATATTACGGTATTTGTTTTCCAATAACTCTTTAAGAAAAAGTGCTCTAGTATTTACTTACATCAACATATCATTAGTCAAATAATGTCTTCAAAATATATTTTAATTATAATATTGTTTTTCTAAAAAAGAAATAAAAATTGTTAAAATTTTGTTTTATATCAAATTTTAATATATTTTAATTATTTATTTTTAATTACTAAAAAAGAAAAAACATATAATTAATTAATTATATTTAATTGTTAAAAAAGAGAGGAAAAAAAAAGAAGTGTCAAGAAGTAATACATACCCATGACACTTATATTTTAATTAATTAATTATATTTAATTGCTAAAAAAAGTGTCATGCCCACGACACTTGCATTAACATAGGAATTACTTTCATTTCTCTCACAATCGAGAGGCATAGAATAATGTCTCAAATTTAGATATAAAAATAATGTTAATTCAATAACAATATATTAATTGAAAATTTTGGTTTTTTCTTCCATATAAGTGTGAAACTTAAAAAAGTAACAGGAAGACAAGATACAGGATTTGTCGGTTTGTCCCCGAGGCGCACTGCTTGCTAAAAGCGCTTAATATGTGCGACGCATTCTTATTAATTAGTATTACACCATTCAAACGAGGTTACACAGTAACAGTAAATTTTCTATTTTTAATCTCATTTTATCTAAGTGAAGAGTTGACTTTAACTTCAATATTTGATTCTTGTAGAAAAAAATAACATTTTCTCTCAATCTTAATGTTTAGATGTTATGGGATTTATAATATAAATCTCTTTTTGTATATCACACTCAAAATACATACAAATGTCATTTATGTATGTTTTATCTCTAATAAAGAACGAAATTTGTTATTATCACTACCAACCAGTGCATAATGAATATTAGAAATTTCAAAATTTTTAGTTAAAATTTTTTATTTATTAATGTGATTAAATTAAAGAATAATTTTAAGAATATATGTATTATTTTGCGTAATTCCCTTGAAACAAAATCTCGTTTCTTCAAATCAACCAAATGCAATGCCTAACTAACGACTTTCAGTTGGGATTGAGAGATAATACAATATGTGTGATCCAATTAGCTGCCGTTATAGAGAAGAAGATGTCAACTAACAGAAAGAGTCTCACTATGTGCCAGAATGGTAGAGACTAAAATGGTAATTTGCTATCGCCCGTCATTTTCTTGCTATCCCAGGTCCAACAGGCATTGTGATTAGATAATATTTAAATGAATTAGGCTTAGAACAGCTTTTCTTCTAGTAGATTAAATAATTGGAGGTACTAGCACTCCCTTCCTCTGACTACTTGTGGCTTAGAAGACAGTCCTTTGCTAGGGAATGAATGGAAATATATGATAACATATGGTTCAGACTTCGGATTCAAATGAAAGGAAAATAACCCGATGGTATATAACCGATACAGACACCTGACAGACGTCAGAACCCAAAACTAATGACTAGGTACGATCACGGTGTCATGTGAGGGATCAGAAGATCTTCTTCTGTTTTAGTTGTGATATTTTATTAAATCTTATCTACGTATTAACAATATTTGACGCAGTCACAATTCCGATGAATTGGTAGGAAATAACAACGAAGTGAGAAAAGAAAGAGGGAGTGAGCAGTTGACGTGGGTGGATCTAATCCTATCCTATCTCTCCCCGTTTTGTATCGGAAGTTGCTCCGCCACCTTTTAACAAACTACTCTTCCAATCCAACGCAAACTGAACAACCTAAAACTACAGTGAGAACAGAAGAATCCCATTTATAAACTTTTACGGATGTACAAATCTCTTCTTTTCCCATCATTATATTTCGCTGACACCTCTGTACATATCGTTCGTACCATCTCTTTGTATTGCCCTTTAAATCCCACGATCTCGAGTGCCACATTCATATTTATCCCCACTCTACACCTGCACCTCTACATATCTGTGCTCTCTGTACTCTGTTACAAAGGTATACATAGAGCACGGCAGAGGGTGTGTGAAAGGAAAGAAACGGAGTGGCTCCAATGAGGTACTTGATAGAGGTGGAGAACGCGAAGGAGGCTGTTGATGGGAAGCCTTCGGTGGGGCCTGTTTATCGAAGTGTTTTTGCTAAGGATGGATTTGCTCCTCTTCTTCCTGGGATGGATTCTTGCTGGGATATATTCCGGTTTGTTTTTGTTTTGGTTTCTTGGGAAACTTTTGTTCTTTTTGACTTTAGTTGTTCATTAACATATCCCGTAGGATTTTCTCCTCTATGAATCGACATAATTAGTTTAGTCTGATTTATTTTTGAAGAGCTCTAACATTCACTGTTCTTGTTCTTCTTTATCACAAAAGTTCAATGATCTTTTGCTTGCTTAGTGCCACGGTTTTTTCCTTTTCAGGATTTCTAGCTCTGTTACTACTTGGAATCATCGTAAAACAAATTTTCTTTTCTGGTGAAAAAACATCTGTTTTTTGGTCCGTTAAGCTTGTACAATATGTTTTGCAGCGTCTCTCCTATATGATACACGATACTGATTTGCATTGGTTTTTGTTCTACAGAGCGAGTGTAGAGAAATATCCCAAGAGTCAAATGCTTGGTCACCGCGCGATCGTGAATGGGAAGGTACTATCTGTGTTCTTTTCGTTAAAAAGAAATACTCTTTCGCCTACTTATGCATGTGAATGGGAAGGTACTATCTGTGTTCTTTTCGTTAAAAAGAAATACTCTTTC